>JAOCPT020586273.1:0-10467 GCA_026546935.2 Palythoa grandiflora | reverse complement strand
GTGGGGGGATGGGGGGAAACACCTTAAAAAAATCGAATGAAAGAACGGGGTTCGGAAAGGAACCTCCTCCCCCCTCCCCCCACCCCTCTCTTCCCGTGAGTTCCACTCTTTCATGAAAACTATTTTTCCAAACTGAAACTCGATTTTAACTGATTAGGAAAATCCGTTTTTAATTCTTAGCTCTGATTGCGTAAAAGCAGTGTGCGAAATTAGAAGTTTTTCTTGTTTTTGTGGTCACTTAGACCAGTAAGCCATCGAGTATTTAAGTCTGTTACATTTCAGGAAATGATCGGCTTACGAAGACAAATCGTAAAAAACAATATCTTCAGACTCTGAGGCTTCATTTACTTCTGTTAATTAATTTTCTTGTTTAATATACAATAAACATTGAGATCGATTGAAAAAAGTTGAGTTTTAAAATGAAATGGCGTCTGCGAATAGCGCAGCGCAGTTATTACGTCATAATTCGGAAAAACAAACCGGCTAAATATAAAGTATTCATTTTACGTAAGCTTACGATAACCAAACCCATTTTGCAAGTTATCATTTGAATACTTTGCTCCAAATTCTCACAAACTTTATTATAATTAACAGTAAATAAATGCAAATTCACAAGTTGGCACTGAACTCAAAACCCTGATTCTTAAGTTCATGATTTCTCTGAAGCTGTTAAACATTAATTTTCTTGCTGTCAATTGACTTCAGGGTTGTTAACTTTATTCTTCTACCAGGTTCTTACAGTTCTTCTCAAAACATCATCAAGTGTTAGTCTTTCACGTACTCAACCACACCACTTGTCAAAGACTGCAAAAAAAATATTGAAAAAAGTTGATCACCAAAAAACAGTTAAACGTTTGATAGGTCTTTGGATTAGACCTCATAGTCGTTCCCAGGTCTAATCAAAAGACCTATGGTGGCAGATCATTCTCAGTGATAGCTCCAAAGCTATGGAATGCCCTGCCAATTGACATTAATACAAGTGATTCATTAGTAATTTTTAAAACACGTCTATAAACACATCTTCTTAAATCAGCGTTTTTGTAATATTGTTTTTATAATATTGTTAGTGTAGTATATTTCATTTATTTTTAACAGTAGTATTGTAAAGCGCCATAGAGCAATCAGTGTTTATGGCACTATATAAATTGATTATTATTATTATTATTATCATTAGGGAGAGAGGTTGGGATTTTTCCAATGACAACTGTAAACTTGACTTCAGGATTTTTTCCCATTGGTCCAAATGAACTGATTTAACCAGCCATGTGTAGATTTCAGCTGTCACAAAATGAAATTAACTGGTTCAAACCAGAAAGCAATTTATCATTAACCCTTTGAGCCCTAAGCACGACAAATGACGTGTTGTTAAATTCTCCCAACTGAGTTCCATTAATTCACTTGATCAATTCCTTGCTTCTCATTACCAGTTCTATTGTTTTGTTTGAGTTAAATATGTAAGGAGAAGTTGGAGGTTGATAATTTTCCTGGGGCTGTTAGGGTTAACACTTCCAAGCATCACATCTAGGATCATTGATCATACAAGAATAATTTATTTACCTATGCTTATGGTCTTCAAGCTACACTCAAGATAAACACAGGGAATGTTTACAACAGTATGCAAGGGGAATGTTGCTAAAAACAAAGCTATTGCAACCAGGCATTATAAATTTAAAAATGTATGGATAAAAATCTTATATTAAGTATCTCTGGTTAATAAAGGATTTTGTAAAATACAAAAATGTCCCAAAGTTTTAACAATTTTACTTCTCTTCTTCAAGGGAAATACATCTTATTTAACTATGGAAATTTGCATATTCTCTTTACTTCCCCTGAAGAAGAAGTAAAGTTGTCGAAACGTTGGGTCATTTTTGTATTTTACAAAATCCTTTTTTTGTAGTTGCTTTAAAGCAGCAAAGGTGACATTGGATAACACAGCTCATAGAGCCCTTTGATTTAAACTAAAATATCTCTGGAAAGAAAGAAGATTTTTAAAAATGGAAAAAGGCAACATCATACAAAAGGGAAGTTGAAACTTGATCACAGTGGCACTTAAAGACATCTTGACTCAAGTGCCTGATACAAATGCTCATAAAGATTTTTAAAAATTACATTAAAGAACATATGATTAAAAGAAAACACAACTGGGCGTAGTTTTTTTGAATGAAATAGTTGTACATGTAATGTTGTTGAGAAGCTTCTGAATATATTATTTTTTGCAGGTGACATTTGTGTAAAAATGGAGCAAAAACATTACTTAAAACATTCCTGTAGTTGCTTGCATGATCACTAAAACAATTATTGTATTTCATTTTATAAGTTAGGGACTTCAACTAAAATCCAATTCCAAAACAGGAAACCAATCAGATTCCAGTGTGCACCAATGGCTTTTGTGGAAGTTTTGGGTTAAGTTGTGGCTTATTCAAATCGGCATCTTTGATCTTAATTGCTACCAGCTGTAAAAATTTGGGTTTGTTTCTTAAATTTTTCGTACCTGGCAATGTTTTGTAAAATTTACAGATATCCAAAATGCAGGAAAAGGCTTAGCTGAGGTAAATTCATTTTTGTCAACTTCACATTACCGGACATTGACAATACAAACTGTCACGTAAGTCTTGTGCTGTTTATGAAAAGTTATTTTCTCTTTTTGGCTGTTTTTTTGGGTTGTCCATTGCTTATTTCTTTGGGCAACCAGCCTTTTAGTTTTACCAAAAATTTGTTGCCCAGTAAACTTTTTGATCATTGCTGACAACCAGACCACTGCTAAGTTCGAGCACTGTATTGGGGTTAATGTTTTTTAACCCCTGAAATGGTAATGACACAAATAAATTTCAAAAAAGTATATCAACACTCTATTACTAGAAACGCAAGCATGTTCTGAACAACAATGAATGTTATTTAATACAAACCATCAGTGAACATCCAGGGCTTTTGTCAGAAACTCTACTGCATCCTTGGGCGTAAAGATCTTTTCAGCATCTTCATCTGAGATCTCAACAGCTGCAAAAGATTCAAACATAAAATGAATATGTTATCAATGACTTAAATGGGGTGCTAAGTCACTGGTTAAGCTCTTGTACCGGGTGGCTCAAAAAAATGTACTCCTCTTTGATATAGTATAGTTTAAAATGTAAAAGATAACTTATATTTTAACAAGCGTTCTTGTATGCAGTAATCTCAAACTTAAATTTTGGTATACATGCATTTTAATACAGCATTGTCAGAGATAAAAGCATTTAAAGTTGAACTAACGTTTCGGGAAATGTCGAAAATTAGCAAAAAATGGCCTATTAAATTAGTTGTGACAACCGCTACCACTATAGCTCACATGGGCACGAAATTGCATTCTTGTTGAGGGGAATGCATTTCCTAATGAATAAAATTTTATCTGGAAGACACACGAATACTTTTCGACTGCAGTGCACCTACACACACAGATTATTATGGTGTTAATGTTTAATAGGCCGTTTTTTGCTAGTTTTCTACATTTCCAGAAATGTTGACTAAACTTTAAACGCATTTATCGCATTCAATACTGTATTAAAATGCACATGAGTAATGTAAGTTAGAAACCACTGAATACAATGGCTCGTGTTAAAGTCTAGGAGCTTTTTTACTTTTTAATTTATCCTGAATCAAAGAGGAGTACTTTTTTTTGAGCCATCTGGTATATTGCACATTACTGCTGGACATACATTTTGCATCTGCTTCAATGCTCAATATAACAGATAATCATATATTGCAAAATTATTCTATTATTAAAAAGATATATGGAAGTCTGTAACTTATTTGTAAAGTTAGAAAGCATTCCACAAGTTGAGTTATTCTGACAGAAAAAATCCTGAGTCCTGTTATTATTATGATACATTTATGGACACTTTGCATGAGTACAAAACAATTTAAAATGTGCTTAATATTTACTTCACGCTGATGATCACTAAAATCTAAATGTTATCCTGACCCCAAAAACATAAAATTAATTATCAAAGGTTATGAGAATATACCCAAAATGTTTCACAAATAATCATTATCTCTCAGAAAAATTATTATGTACCGTACTTGACCAAGTAAGCACTCATGCTTGATTAAGTGCCCACCCCTCTTTTCAGATAAAGGTTCTTGCACAGGAGTGTTTTGAGCTGAAATAATTTCTGGGAAAATTCTGGGGTAAACCTGAACTTTTTAAAGAATTTGCAGCATAATTATTCCCTTAGAGAATCCTTTTTATCTGCATTCTAGATCACTAAAATCCTTTGAAAAACATGGAAAACTAAAATAAAGCTTTGGAGATATCAAAAATAAATTTGCATGTGATCCAAAAAATGGCTGCCATTGTCACTTTTTTCCTTGGAAGAATGGGTCTAAGCAGTTGAACTACCTCAAAAGATTGTGGGTTCAAGATTTTACAAAATATGTGAATGATGTATCGGGAATGTAGTTTTCTCTGTAAAATCATTAAAAAATCAAGCATGGTCAAGGCAAAAAACACTTGAAAATTATTACAAAAGAATAAAACTGTTGAACAGTGATCATGACTTTGAAAGAGTGATTCATGTATTTTTCATTAGTGTTTTATTTTCGGAGAGCTAATACTATTATGATTTTGAGTCACATTTCAGAGAGCTATTATTGTGCATCAGTGTTATATTTTGGGGGTAGCTGTAAGTGCCAGTGCTTGAGTAAGATGTACCATATTTGACTGAGTAAGGGCCCAACCTCCAGGTGTAATAAATCTGGTCAAAGTTAGAGGTTGGGCCCTTACTCAGTCAAATATGGTACATCTCAGTGTTATATACAAACCAAATTCATCCTCCATTGACATGACAATCTCAACAACATCCAAGCTATCAAGACCAAGGTCGTTAATGAAGTGACTTTCAACTGTAACCTATCAGCAAAGAAATGGGAAAGCAATGTGAAATAAAAAATCTGAAAGTTTCAATTTTTATATTTTTTTCTTAACATCAAACTCTCGACACATCTGCCTTCCAGATAAAATCTATTGGTCTAAAACCCAATTTCAATTTGAAAATACAGCATTTTACAATATGCCTTTAGTCACCTATGTAAAACCGTTTCATTAAAACTTAAACACTATGACATACCTTTTCAGGATCAACTTTTTCAAAGAGCTTCAAAACATTCAGCACTCGTGTCTGGAGCTCTTCTTTGGTGAGGTGGGCTCCATCTCCGTATAAACGAACGCCACAAAACGAAGAAGGTTTGGCAAGCAAACTAGCATTTACAAGAAAAGGTTGCTGTGCATATTTACTAGCTGCAAAAACCACTCTCGGAATTGATGATGACACCATTCGACTGTTTTGTCTCTGCAAAACAGCAACCGTAAAAGCTCGCCGACTGAACTGTCTCAACATGTGTGTCGCCATTTTGGAAGACATGGAATCACCTCGAAAAGAACCATGGGAATAGTTTACATCCTGTTATTTGATTGGTTGATTCACTCACATTTTCCGCGTGTGACCGCTGATCGAGTTGCGTAACGTAACATGGCATTTTCCAACCTCGTACTCAGGCTCATTTCTCACCGTGGAGTGAAATAAGCCTAGGTACGAGGTTAGGCATTTTCAACATGGTGGCTTTTTTGTGGCGTTCATTTTCAAGAAAAACTTCTAAATGTTTCCTCAAAACGCAACTATTTTCCTACCGTGGAATAGCTTACACTCCAGCGTTTCCTGGAGAGGTAGAGTCGAGTGAGAAGTTAGAGGAAACAAAACGACAAGTACAGATTCTACACTTAAACAGCTCTGGTTCAGACGAAAGATCATATACCGGTATTGCTGCTAGGAAATTTTTCCAGAATTATCTTGCGATAAATCCTACTCATAACTTAAAAGAAATTAACCTTTGGGACAAAGAACTTCTTCAGTATGACTTATCTCATGTTGCTAGTAAAATGCGAATGGTTGCAGGCGATGTAAGACAAGGCGACAAAGATAACTTTGCTCCCGTGGAGAAAATGATAAAGAAGTTATTTTCCGCCAATAAACTTGTGATTTCAAGCCCAATGTGGAACTACAGTGTGCCATATGTTTTAAAGCAATATATTGACTGTGTGGTTCAACCTGGGCTGACTTTTAAAGAATCTAAAAGTGGCCCCAGGGGACTCCTCACAGGTCGCCCATTGTTACTGATTACTAGTTCAGGGGGGGACTATTCCAGCGATGCCGAAATGGCACGGCTGGACTACCAAGTGCCCTACCTGAGAGATATCTTTGGACTTATTGGATTCACTGATGTCAGACATATTTATGTAAAGAATACAGCATACACAAAGCGAGAAGCACTGTTAGACTATATCAACCAGGCTGCCAAGAAAGAAGCAGATTTATTTTGATAGTTGTGTTTTTACAGATATTTTAGCCAATCATTGCTATTTCATTCATACTCATCAGAGTTTGTGATGGTGATGTACTACTGATAACATTTATTTAATATCATTTGGAAAATTGTTTTATATTATTGTCTATTTTTGAAGAGTTTAAAAGTAATAATTATGAAAATATGGGGTAAAAAATCTTGTCAGTTTGATTTCTTGTATAACTATAGATATATTTATTATAATAATTACAATTTCCTCAAATCTGATTGGCATATTCTTAACTCTATTTTTCCCTAACCGCCTTGGAAAACTATCTGATAACAAAACTACGTTATCAGCTACTTGTTATTGGCTACCTGTTATCAGGACAGTTGAATAAACCAATCACAATCCGGGCTTCAGGATTTCTGGCCAATCAGCAACACGCTGTGATAACAGACAGAAGTGGACTCGACTCAATGCCATTAACATAACAAATGTTATGAAAATTAGTAAAATGTGTTTTTATCTGCAAAGATTTCGTCTTTCAGTTTAGTTTTCGGAAATTGTAATTATTGTAATAAATGGGTAACAGGACTTTGTGTTTGTCCAATTCTGTCTGTTATTATTACTTGTGATTAAACAAATTGGGTTCACGCTTCACGCTCATCCAATTTTGTTAACCACACGTAATGATAACAGACTGAATTGGACTGCACTCAGTCCTATTGCCATTACTTATAACTTTGCTCCAATGCCAGTATTTGAGTCAGTTAAGCTAGGGAAAAAACAACCACTAATTGTGCTTTTGCTGTGTTTTGCATTACTGACAAATATACTGGTTAACTGCGCCATTGTAACACTGGACTTAGTCCCCCCCAAAGAGTTGGTCCACCATGGACCAGTTCCGCTAGTGGATCTCTTCCCTCCCCCATGGAACAAATCTGTTTGTGGATTCAATCCTCTAAACTGAGTTTACCACACATTTTCCCCTTTTGTTAATTTTAAGCAAATTACAAACTATACTGTACGTTTTTGTTAATTATCTTTCGCACCCAATTATCCTGTATTTTCTTAAAAGTTTTGTTTTTTATGTCAAATTCACTGCAACCATAATTGAAAAAATCAGAAGTTAATTCATCATTCGCCTTTTGTTATACTTGGATAATCTTCTCCTTGTATTAATTTGTTATAAATATAAAATAAAGTACTTGATGAAAAGAAAGAGGAAAAAAATATCAGCAGTTTATAAAGTAACTGTTGTGAAGGCATTCAAAATGAACTTTAAAATAATTATTCTTTCTTTATAAGGCCACTTAAAATATCCCGGTTTATCAACAGAATTTTCCCAAAATTCAGTTTTTTAGGTTGAATTATTACTTTTTATACTACCAGTCAGTGTAGGAGTAAGTCTGCCCCACTAACTACCAAAATAAGTTATCATACAGTACATATTAATTACAATACAATCTATTGATCATGTATATTTTTAATTTTCTTTTTGACTCAAATGTCCTAATATGCCGCTGGCTGAATTGTTTGTCACTTTATTGTTTTGCAACAGGAATTAAAAAAAGTCAATGCGCTGGCAAAAATTAGTGCATGTGCTGATGATAAACCAGGATACTTTTTTAATTGGCCTCACAGCAAACTTCACTGTTTAACAGACTTTAGCAGCAAAAAACTTTAGATGTCAATTGCTTGTCAAGTCGATCGCGCATTTACTAATATCATTACGTGTGCCCAGTTCGAAAGCAGTTAGAAAACAAAGTTGGGAAATCGCAACTGGGGCAGAACAAATTAATACCTATTTTTTGCCAAGCTTATCAGAACATAATTATATACTTTTAGTATCACCCAACTAGGGGACTAATGCAAATCCTGCATTCTGATTGGCTACGCTGCTAGAGGACTATTAGCAATTGTCCTCGAGTAGCGAATTTCACTGGTTTTGAAAACTTATACATCTACTTTAATACCCTGCAGGCCTATACTGGCAAAAATGCAGAGATCTGATCAGCGGTCCAATATGTTACAGTTAATAAATAAATAAATTAATAGCTTGTACTTGCAAAATATTAGGTTGTTACAATAATTAATATCATATTATTATACCAAAACAATGTTGGCTGCTTCGCGTTTTGTGGAACTTTCAAAGGATACTTAAGATAATTGCTTGATAATTTAATCCCAGAAAAGACCAAAAGGGCAACAAAGTACGAGTTGAAGATCTTTAATGGTAAATTTTGCTGTTTTCTTGTTTCTAGACAAAACTACAAACTTTGTTTATAAATTCAAAACAAATCCTTTATTTTTTTCAAAAGTCTTTTTAAATATATTGTCACTTTTTTAGTATAAAATGATTTGCAAGCCAACCAAAATTTAAAACAGTTATCCAAGAGCTGGAGAAAGAAGAGTTAAATGAAAGTGTCGCAATGTTTTTATACGCTGATGTCAGGTGAAAAGACAGCAATGAATTCAAAGTTTGGTGCAACTGAGTGTGACGCTTTCTTTCAGTTTATTTCCAAATAAATATTTCTTCAACATGCATTTTCTAACTTTATGATTGCCTTTTCTGTCCAACTAGTTGAGGGCCACTGGTTAATAGCCCATTCGGTCTAATTTTTAAATATACGCGTGCATTTTCCTGACATTAGACAAAACAAACCGTCCCCCAATAAAACCATTGTTACTATAAAAAATTCTAAAAAGTTTAAAAACATAAATTAATATTTTGTTTCATGTTCTAATGGCTTCTTGATGTGAGGACCGATCGAAAAAGATAAAGCGTAGTGTTAGCGTTAAGCGCGTTGTCTTGCATGCAAAACGAGCACAGCAAATTTTGGAAATAATTTCTTTGCGTTCACGTCTATTTTCATGTTTGATAGTCTTAAAACAAAACAACTTTAAAAACACAACATTGCTGTGATTACCTAATATCGAAATCGATGACATTTGTAATGGAAGACAAGCACTGGTTATTTCGAATTCCATTTTATTTGCTAATCAGTTGGCCTCTGCCCTCGCTTCGGCAAAGCTGAAGACCAACCTGCATATAAAATCTAACATTATAAAGCTATTAAATCCTTACAATTCAGCGCCCAAACCGTTAGTTTTTTTTTCTTTTCTTTTCCGTAAGTATTTTTTTAAATAATATTTTAAGTGTTTTTAGTCCAATTTATAATTTTACCGCTGAAAGAACAAATGTTTGCTTGTTTTATAGTTTACTTACTTTGTCTAAGAAGCCGAGAATATTCAATGCAAAGTCATCCGGCTATTACACAACACGAAATCACAGACTTGCGCTCCTTTTTAAAACACATAAAGAAGCGTAAAGTTGAACTTATAGCTTTACGCCTGTTGCTTAAGGCTTTGTAAAGATGCCTTAGAGTTGAGTAAAGTTTAGCTTAACGTGTGTTATGTATTGTATTGTATTTGCAACCTATTTTATGTTAGTGACTGTGCACACTTTTTGCGCACTTTTTTGTGGAGATGAGGTTGAACTGCACACTAATTTATGCAGGTTGAACTGCGCACTAATTTATGCACATTGTGCACTTTTTGGGGGGATAATTCAATGCATACTGTATTACTTGCATTTCAACTTGCACCAGCAAGTGCCAACACATATATCCTGTATTACGAGAGCTGAAATGGCTTCCAGTTCGTCTTTATGTTAAATTCCGTGAAAGTGTTTTGGCTTTCAAGTATGTAAAAGGCCTCTCCCCTTCATACCTATGTATGTGAAAAGTTTGTACAAAGATCTTATATACACACAAAAAATTCAAGAAATAAAAACAGATAACAAATCCACAGGTGCAAGTCCACCTCTGATTAGTGAACCTTTCATTGTAGTGTGGTAACATCATGGAATTCTATGACGGAATAGTTGAAGAACTGTGTAAGCACAGAAATTTAACCCTATTCAGACTGGGGGGGGGGGGCTTTTCGAACCCCCCCTCTGGCAAAATTGTGATAACTCCTACACCAAAAGAGCTATGACGTTCAAATTTTCTGACTTTTCCTAAAATTTATCTAGGAACATTTTGGTATAATTACCATGTCCATGTGATTAAGCATGTTGCCATGGCAACCAGTTTCTGACACATAGGTTTTGGAAAATTTTAAAAATGGTGATTTTTTTGTTTTAA
>JAOCPT020586272.1:0-13572 GCA_026546935.2 Palythoa grandiflora | reverse complement strand
GATCAGTTTACTGCACTTTACACGATCAGTTTACTGCACTTTACACGATCAGTTTACTGCACTTTACACGATCAGTTTACTGCACTTTACACGATCAGTTACCGCACTTTACACGATCAGTTTACTACACTTTACACGATCAGTTACCGCACTTTACACGATCAGTTTACTGCACTTTACACGATCAGTTTACTGCACTTTACACGATCAGTTTACTGCAACTTACATAATCACTTTTCTGAACTTTACACGATCAGTTTACTGCACTTTACACGATCAGTTACCGCACTTTACACGATCAGTTTACTGCACTTTACACGATCAGTTTACCGCACTTTACACGATCAGTTCAGTTACCGCACTTTACACGATCAGTTTACTGCACTTTACACAAGCTTCCGAGCCCGCCAGATACCAAAAAGAAAACACAACTCAAATCTTCCACTAGACCAACACTCAATTAGTTCACCTATATCAGACGAGTAATAATTGAAACCCAATTGTAAGAAACACGTGTTTCAGGCCAAACAAGACTTTTCCCTAGGCAAAATTAAAAGATTCATATATTTCACAATATCGCTCTTTTTATAACTGATTAATTGCGTGACTATAATATCGCGTATTGCACTTGGAAATTTTCTTGTTTTTCAAATGTTCACGACTTCAACCAGGGCTCGATCAGGGTAGCTCGGAGTGTGTTATTTTATCGACTTGCATATTTACAGAATGAACCAAAGTGTAATCTAGATATAATTATTTATTATCTCATCTGAATACATTTCATCACCATAAAGTCAAAGTTAATATTGTCTTTTTAAAAGTTAGAGAAGGAAGACAACCACAAAACCTTCTCTTTGCTACAAAATCCTCTTTACCACTTTTAACAAAAGCAGAAATAAAACCACCACAAATTCATGTGTGCGAGACTTTAACTGTGCTCATCAAGTAAATACTGACACTTGTGAAATTGTTACGTTTGGCTGGGCTTGCAACAGCACATGCAAAATGAGAAGGGAGTAGTGAAAGGATGAGAAAAGAAACAAGCACATGTGAAGTGAATAAGAAAACAATGAGAACTGTAAATCGACAAGTGAAATCAGTATCAATCGATCTGTCACAAAAACGCAAAACCACAATGACACAGAAATACAAAAAATAATTTGAGTGGAATAGAGTTCTGCTTCAAAAAGCATGAAAAACTTTTCTCTGATTGTAGGGTCACAAGCAGTTTCTCAACGAATACATGACGACGTTTCCTGCATGACTGAGTTTCCAAGCCGCTTAAAAAAACGCGGTCTCTCAGCGCCAAACACAAGCATACACAACCACGCATGCGTCAGTCGTTGTGCACAGTCAACGGTGGATACTCAGTCTCGTCATCTAGTCTCAGGTTCCCAATGTCTTGCTCGGCATTGGTTTGACCTACGGCCTGGGGATATTTGTCCATTACTGCATCGGCTGTAGGCGATACTGAGCCCGGTGGAACGGGGCAGGACTGGGGTGAGGAAGACGTTCTACAGCGCGAACTCGCTTGCTCTTCTGGTCGTGATGATGCGGGAGGATTTGCTGACTCCGCTGATGTTTCTTCTTCCTGCAAGTATCAAGCGACTGGTGTTACAAAGTAAAATAATATTCTAATGGGTCCTATGTAGGTGCAGGTCACGTGGTACATTATATACCCCAAACTGGAACGCAAAAGAACGTGTTACACTCCACGTCCACGACAAAACACAAGTAACAAGAAAAGTGTAATTTTTCTTTGTTTTACGTTTCCCCGTGGCGCCTTGTCACAAACTTTTGGTCTCCAGTATTTTATACCACGTTGCATCTACCTGCAAAAAGCCCATTTACGAAACTTAATGGGCGCGAGTAAACTTGTGATATTAGACATGAATGAAAAACTTTATTTAAACCATAAATAAACGTGAAGTTATATGTTGGAATGAAGTTCTTCTTGGGGTGTGAAATAACTGAAAAACTAGTCTAACACAGAACCAAGTTCGAGAGCTTTGTCTTAAGGGAAATAATGGTTCTGAAAGACACTTATTAAACTTTCTTTTTTAAGTAATTTGAACTGGATGGTCCAATAAAACGGAGAACTCATAAAACGATATTCTTAAAGAAACATGGCAATAAACTATCAATGATATTAAAAATAGGTCGCAAAAGAATTATAGACTGCATAAATATAGCTCGGTACACTTTCGTTTTTAATTTAAGTTCCTCTCAGTGATAGATTTTACTTTAGATTTAAAAGCTAACAATCGAATGGCAGTCAACACAGTCAATGTAGGAATTAATTTAAAGGTTTTTAAATTCATTTCGATGGAAACCAAAAAAGAAAGAACTTTCTCTATACCTGAAATGACAAACATAAAGTGTCTTATGGCTATTCATAGTCGGTTGAACAATCACCTGGTCATCCCAGTTGCTAAGGTCCCAGTTGGTAAGGTCCAAGTTGGTTAATTCCCAGTCTGGTAAGATCCCAGTCTGGTGAGGTCCCAGTCTGGTGAGGTCCCAGTCTGGTGAGGTTCCAGTCTGGTACGTTCCCAGTCTGGTGAGGTCCCAGTCTGGTGAGGTCCCAGTCTGGTGAGGTCCCAGTCTGGTGAGGTCCCAGTCTGGTGAGGTCCCAGTCTGGTAAGCTCCCAGTCTGGTGAGGTCCCAGTCTGGTGAGGTCCCAGTCTGGTAAGGTCCCAGTCTGGTGAGGTCCCAGTCTGGTGAGGTCCCAGTCTGATACGTTCCCAGTCTGGTAAGGTCCCAGTCTGGTGAGGTCCCAGTCTGCAGTGCAGCAGGTTTGGTATTGAGTCCCAGCCGAACCTTCACATAGGATCTGAAAAGGTTATCGTAGATCTTCGTGTCTTCTTGTATGTACGACCAGTCTCTCGACCTTCTACTGATAAGAACCCACAACATTTGTTGAAAGAGACCAGGGTCGTCCCGATGTTGTGGTCTGTCAGTTTTTCTTAATATCTCAGACTGAAATTGAATGTGAGCAGCCTAAAGCGGTCTGGCAAAGACCCTCAAACTACTGACCCGGTATTAATTGTACACAACTGCTCGGAAAAAAAAAACTGGGAGTAACTGCATAGCTTTGTGTTTGTGTTTGTATCATCTTAACTGTTCTTAGATTACATCCTTTTTAGACTGAAAAATTGATGTTTCGACAAATTTATCGTTGTAGCAAAACGACGTGATAATTAGAAAGTCAGTATTATATTGATCACTAACCGGTGACTTCTCTGCTTCTTCGTCCTGGCCGATGAGTCTAAAACAATAACACCGGCTGTAAGAAACTACTACCTGATTGTTTACCAAAAGATACAATCATGCATTGTACATGTTAGGATGCGCCTGCAGTATTGAACACCGTGTTGTGAACTGCTCAATAAACCTTGCTCACACAGTTCACATGTCATGATGGCAACTGTTAAGTTCCACATGTTTGAGCTAACGTCCATAAAGTGTCATTTATGACTTTAAAATTTTAGACAGGAAATGCTATAAACGCTGGTCATCGGTATCATTTGTAGAGATGCGCGCGCATACCATGTGCTTCGTGCGTTAAAAATAGTTGGCACCCTTCTGTCTCGCGAGACAATGGAAAGTACGCAATGTAAAAGTTTAGTATTATAAATTGCGTTATAAACAACTCTGTTGCGTTCCTCCATTTTGGTGTACGGTCATGTCTGTGTTATATTCCTACAACATAACAGCAATCATATTGATACACATGAAGCATACTCCGCATTAAGACACCTGTGATGATTTTCTGCATCTCTCGTAAGAAAGACTGCTTCAGTGAGTTCATACAGTGCTGTGATTAACAAAGGCTGCCTGAAAGCCACTTAAATAACATCCCAATCAATAATAAAATGACGATGATGGTACGACGGTTATGTAAATATATGAAATAATGGTATGTTAATTAACCTAATTTCCAGCCAATCAAAAAACAGCTGCATCACGGAGACAACAGTCGAGTTGACAAACGTACCTGTGCTGCTTCAACAGTGTACAGTCACCACCCTCCTCGGGATCGACATTGTAGATATACAGATACCCATCTGCACTGGCTACCAATAATCTCGGCAACCGGCCAATACTGTGGAATATCAAACACAATGGAGTCAATGTTATTTTGATACCGAGATTGGGATATAACAATAGAACATGTATCATTCATTAATCATTCATGTACGTCACACGATGTGCTGGCGAATCAGATCCAAAAATAGTTTACATAGAAAAATAGCAAATTAAAAATTTGTTTGACGTTATTGTAAAAGGGACGAAAATTCTTCATATTGTTATTATCACTTTAATTTATTTCTCATTCCTATGCTGATTTATTTATTGTATTAACACAATAGACCAGTTTCAGCATATTAAAATTCAGATTGGTTCCAAGGCTTAGGGAAATAAAACAAATGAAATTCATTAGGCATGAGGAAGAAATAATTGCTGCGGGCAAGCAAAGCGAGCGAATAGCAACAGTAATCTTTACTGGCTACCTGAAGTCGACTTTTTGGGCTCGCTGGGGAACGATAGATGATTTTGCTTAAATTGAGGATGATCTTCCTGTCTGTTCTCATGGCCTCATGTATGTTGTACATACTACTGTAGAGTGTGCGGGGATACTCACGCGCTAGCCATACAATCACATCAGTAATCTGCTGCATTTCTAGCATGGTGGATACAAAGATAAGTAAAAATTGTATATTTTAATTCAGACACTAAAAGATCACGAGCAAGCGAATGCTTCTCGAGGTCAGCTAACGATCTAACAATGAAGTCGTTTTTCCAAAACCCGGTGTACTGTAACTTTGGTTTGAAAGTAACTTACCGTTAATTTGAATACAGATTATTATCATCGCCATTCATTTGAAAATATTTGATATCTGTGATATGGCAAAGTTGTACTTAACTATACGTAAAAACCATTAAAATGTTTGACTTGTCTTTACTTGACACGAACCTCTCTTGATGCCACAGCTAAAACGAGCCAACAAAATTCCTGTGAGGTAAATGTCAAATTTAGAAAGCAGGCAACCCAGTGCACGTTTTTAAAGCGTCTTGTTTTTTTTTTCTAAACGCTGTATCCACGCGTTCACCATAGTCTTGCTTTGATTTCTTGCTCGCACCACTTCACTTTCTATTGGGAACTGCAAGTCCGTTTCTTTTGTTTTATTTCCTTAGCCTCGGATCCAAGTTAGAATCTTCATAAACTTGAAGTAGTGTTGATAAACGAATTATCATTGCCGTAGGAATTTGAAAAAGCTACTCGCCGACGCATTCAATAGTTTTTTTACAAACTATTTACTTAAAGTTAGGATTGTCATATATCGAACTTAGTCTATCTTATCACTCTGTATTCGATTATACCAAAGATGGCTGTGGGACAGCCGTGACAATTATTGTTAGGTAAAAAAAAAGCAAAGGTAACCTTTATTTAAAGTTTGTAGTTGTATCAGTTGATTTCAATAGAAGCCGACGGTGCGGCCTTTACCCCCTCCCTCCCCCTCTGTCACTGCTCCGTTTTGTGCATATTTAAAGCTAAAGCTACACAGATCAAGAAAAGTCGACGTTGGAATCACTGAGAATCGAACTGGGGACCTCCAGTACAGAAAGAAGCGCAGAAAGGAAGTTTGAAAGTTTGTGTGGTTTTCACAAAAAAATCTCTTTTTATTTGTTGTCGGCTCTTCTCTTTTTCTTTCTCTTCATTTACAAAAAGAATGCAGTAACAAAAATAAGATAACAATATGTTTTATTGACATGACTCTTAATTGTTGTCAAAGCTCCTTTTATAAAAAACAAAAACAAAAGCAGAAGCGTTAAAGGAATGGCAGACGATATCGGCCAGAATGATGGAGAGAAGCGGTTCACGAGATAAACAATAGGAACAATGAAGGCACAGATACTTTATTTGAAAAGTCTTTCTCAGCGTTGCGTATTGGATACATTCCCAACATCTGAGCTTTGCTGATTCATTCTTCATTTGTCCTGAAAAAACCGTCCTTCACCCACCGTAGAATCACATAACTGGCCGCAAAACACTGAGCAAAACTTTTCAACCAAAAAAATTAGTGTGATACTTACGTTGCAATGCTGCAGATGTTTCGTAACCCTAAGACAAAGGATGAAAATGTTAGGTTCATTTCCAACACATAGCATTTTACAACAATGAAAGTGAATAGTATAAGTATCGTATTACCAGCTTGGGGTAATCTGACATTTGCAAAAGCCCGTCCTTGGCTAAATACTTCGGTGACCTAAACCGAAACATGACAGTTTTAGTTGCAAAGTGCCTGTTTATCTGTTATGACAGCACACTAGACCAAACGAAACACAACTACAAAACATGCATGGCTTAACTTTTTTCTTTGTTACAACTCACGGCGCACAACCACTGCTCAATGTCAATGACGATAAGAATTTGATTATCTACACCTTTGATAACTATATATTTTAACTATCAGAACTTTATATTATATTATTATATTATTTTATTATGTTATTATTAGTATTTAAAAGAATATCAGCAACACAAAAAAACCTCATATTTTCATGGTACGTGCTAGCAAGCCTTGGGTAAAAAAACTTTCTCAAAAAGAAAAAACGAAGTTCTTTTATAAAAAATATACGTATACCAGTGAATTTAGTTTCTATTTCCATAACTACTTTTTCGGCATGATAGAGCTCTCTAGTATCTGTCAAAGAAAAACATTTGCTAAACACTGTGCACACTAGCTGCCTCAATGGTAAACGTACCTGGGATGGTAAGCTAAACACTGTGTACACTAGCTGCCTCAATGGTACACGTACCTGGGATGGTAAGCTAAACACTGTGCACACTAGCTGCCTCAATGGTACACGTACCTGGGATGGTAAGCTAAACACTGTGTACACTAGCTGCCTCAATGGTACACGTACCTGGGATGGTAGGTAGCTACTTGGTGACAACGCTTTGCCAAAATATCCCATCCAACCTGCTGGCTCTTCTGCGGGTCTGTGGGGGGTGGGTTGAAACCAAAAATGGATTTTTAAAAAAACGCAATTCAGGTGAACGAATGAAAAGTTGGAACTTTGGATTCAGAGGGATGAAAAGAAAAAAAGTGAGAAGAGATAATGAAAAACAATTTAAGGGAATGGTATACACTGTATATGTAAAAAATACTAAGGGAAAGCATGGTTGGTGCGATTACCGTTACCCTTGGTTGATCAGCAAACAGAAACGATGTGGCAGTAGAAGAAACAAAATTAAAATGATCTGCTGGGTTATTTCATGTCAACCACAATTTGTAAAGTTTCTAAACTTGTTCTGCAACTATATCATGTACTTTAAGCATACACACTAAAACGGGAAGTTTCTTTTCAGATTTTGCTAATTTTACAAGAAATGCAGAATTTTAATCATAAATGTGGGTTTTTACTCAGTTACAGGGGTCCTGCAGGTTTCAACGTTCAAATCTAGGCCAGGATCACGTGAGGTATGTGGTATTACTGTCCTTGTAACCATTTATAAGTCTTCACTTACTTGTCTTTGGGCAGTTCAAGCTTGAAGATGTGCACTGTTTCAGTGTTGCTTGATGCACAAAGGAAGAGGGCGTCATGGCTGAATGCAAGGGAATTGATTTGCACACATCTAAAGAAAAAGCCACGTTAGTTTGGAAATTAGTCTCGGCCATGAAGCACATCAAACCAAAGAAATAAAACCGTTATCATATAAAATACAATACAATAATTTTATACAATAATTTATTTAAACACGTAACACCGAGGAGTTACAGAACTCGTTAAAACGTGTACGTAAAAGGAAAAAGGAAAAATGGAAAGGAAAAGGAAAAATGGAACTTGCATCTGGAGTATGCTGCATATTCATACTTAACAAAATCAATCTTACATTCAATTTAAAAAATCTTGTACAAACGGAAAGCAGCAAACAAGGATGGGTTCCTACCTCTTAACACCTCGTCGAAACTCAAACAGCTTGTGTCCATCAGGGGTAGAGAAGACCCTTATCACTGTTCCCTGACGAGTAAACGTTTAGTCGGACATCTGAGTGTTAGGTTATCTAGTAATTGAAATAGATGATAAGTAACAACTAATCTAAGAGCTGGGATGAGAAAAAAAAATTTTACCTTTTCGGAAGCAGTGGCAAGTTTGCTTCCCAAACTGTTGAAAGACATGGCTGCTACAGGTGAATCGTGAGCTGGTATCATTGTCACTGCCCTCTGATGAAATGTAACGATGTATACACAGTTATCATCAGCACACACATAACACTGTTCTTATGCTACTTATTCACACTTTAGGCACTCTAAATCCCAACGGTATAAATGAACGCTTTGCATTAATTAGACTCTTGTCATTCCTGGCCGTTTTGTCTTTTCGTTTTTTTGTCTTTTTATCCTTTTGTCTTTTTTATATATTTGTGTTTTTTCCTCACACATTTCTATTCCTTTATTTCCTTTTGTCTCATTGCGTAATCGTTCTTCACATTACTATATAACCACCTCTCTACTTAACTCCCACACACTTCACTTCGACGAAGGACTAGAGTCCGAAACGTCAGTTTTCAATATATATGTAATGGAGACTTTTCTTACCAAATTTACTGCATCAAATATTTGAACTTCTCCAATCTGAAATGTTAAAAATAAAATTAAAATATTTCAAGAACAAGCTACTGTGCGAAAATATTGTATGGCAAAAAAGACAGAATTCATTATTTAAAATTAGCAGCAGATAGTCTGTCAGATACCTGATTGCTGCCAGGATATGCCAGATAGCAGTTGTCTGAGTTAACAGACAGTGCACAGAGTCCTGTTGACAGGATGTACAGTATCGTTGTCATTAACATTAATTTCATGAGCAAAAGGTTGTTTATCTTTATCACCCAAACTGAACAATTCTTAAAAATTTATGAACAAAACTTTATCACCTTACCAGCTGGGTTTGGTGGGGTGTCTCTTATTGTATGCAGAACCTTAAAGACAAAATTATAAAATTATTTTACTTAAACATTTTTTAACCCACTGACAATAAGGAGAGGGGGAAAGGAACTTTTGGACCTAGAAAGTGGACATTTTTTGCTATGCTCATTTAAGAGTGCAACCTAGTTGGATTGATTTACCCAGCAGCCCAGGTGGTAGTTTTCAGATGGCCCAAAATTAATTTAACCAGCCCAAATGATAAATGCAAAATAGTTAACATTTTCATAGACACATAGACGGATATATTTGTACAAACACCAATGTAGTGTTTTTCTTTCAAACAAACAAACAAACAAGCTTTGCATTAAAGCCTTTGGCATTCATGTCAGTGGCACAACATTCTATTTGCTTGTGCTTTCCTTACTTGCATCCACAACCAAACAAAAAATCTGTTCATAACACTTGTCTAATAATGTAGAATAAGAGATTATGCAAAAGGTAATGAGCAGTGAATTAATACGTATTTTTTTCAGAAGTACTTGCAGATGAAATATCGCTTTGACCTCTTTGGTTTCATTGACAATAAATTTGGCAATGATTTTACATAATTACACAATTTAAGGTAAATGCAACAACACACAAAATGAACAAACTGCCAATTTGAAGCTACAGCTGGTGCCTACACAAGTCAAACCAACATCTGCTAACTCAGGGCTAGTTTAATTTGAGGTTTTCTTCACAAAAAAATCAATGGTTTTTGTTTTAATACAGTTGTAATGAAAACAAATTCTTGTTTTCCTTTGCATCAATTAGACAAATTGTCACAATTATGCATTTACATCATTGTTTGCTAAACACAATTCAACCAAACAACTATTACATAATTATCTTTCAATTTTTCTTTAAATATGTTACAGTAAACTAAATAATTATCTGACCTTTTAGACAGTTTTGAGGTTAAACATAGGGTGATGAAAACAATCATCTGCCAAGAAAATTCTAATTATTTTATAAAGCAAATTTTAAAATGTTTGATAAACAGTTCCCCATGGTTAAACAAATAATGTGTTTCCTTCTCAACTTTTCTGGTGTAAAAATTCAATACATGTTTCAACCCATGGCATAATGAATATATTTTCACACTTCACTTCTGGTAAATTACAGCCATAAATGGAACAAGGCAATAAACAAAAGGGCCACTTGATGCAGACGATGAATTTTTTATAAAAAAATATTCGTAAAATTATTGCTAATTCAAATGACCCCAAAAATTCCTGCAAAATCTATGTTTTTGCTGCAAATGTGTCTGCAAATCCCATGAAATTTGACTTTTTTTCCAAAATGTATTTAAAGCCCTGGCCCTGTCTGGTTTTTGATGTCCAGAGGTTGACAGCTGTTCTATAGTGTAAGTTTGAAAAATTGTTTGGCTAATTGTGTTTCTTTTTCTTTAAAAACAGATTACAACTTACCTTCATATCTCTGATGTTATGGATGTACAAACTCTCTTCTAGAACAACCAACAGTCTCTGAAATTTCACATGATAATCTTTATCAGCCTTATTTGATGTGTGCAGTGCAGTAGAGTGAGAAGATATAAAATATGTGCTTGCAGCACCTACAAATTGATATCTGAACAAGACTCACTTCATTTGAGGCTAACTATTCAAAAGTAAAGTCCATATGACCCGAAACTTTGTTTTTTAGTCCTAGAGCTACAATGTGGTGTTACCATTTAGAAAACATAAGATGAACAAAGAAAGACCTTTTAGTTTTTTGGCATTCATGAGAAGAGATATTGTGCCATTTTCAACCCTTGTCTACGCTTGTGGAGGCTGGGTACTACGAAGACAACAAGTAAGTAAGCCACCCCAGCAAACAGTGAATGCTGATGACGTGTGATGCTGTGCTGGAGTGTTTTTTCTTGCAGCCATTTTGAGCAAAATACTTTGCACTGCAACTTATCACAGCAAGCTTCACTTGGGATGCAAACTATGTACAAACTTATATTACATCATCAGCCTTTTTGGGCCCAGGTCATCAAAAATTTGGTCAAGAGCACACAAAGTTGCATTTTGATACTCACCAAATTGAAAATTGGAAATTAGTCCAGTTTTTCAAAATTCGAACTTGAAATACATATATATAGATTTTCAATATAATAACTAAAGATTTTTTGAAGTCATATACACTCTAACAAACAGCAATATGGTTCTGGTTGCTGCCCTAACACTGAATGATTAATACTACTGGTAATTTTTATGGAATGTGCATAAGGCAAAATTAAGTACAAGATTAAACAGTACAAAAACTGCATGTACTTACCACTCTGTTGAGCTTTACTGACAAGATGGTGTTGGGATAACTGTAATTGCATATTTCTGTTCCCTTCTGTAACAATTTTAAAAATAAAGTTTGGCTATTCAGTTATAGGTAATTAGAACCCATACACTGATTTGTTTGCACTCTCACTGGCTAAAATGCATCACAATATACAAAATTGCAGGATGGGTATTGGTCAATATACCCCTTCCAATTTCATATCTTTCTTCTGACTTTGTTGGTCATTAAACAATCACTGAAAATTTAACACTAAACTTTCATTTTTAACAGAAAATCGACTAATGCTTTTGCTCAAACAAGCAGTTAAGTGATTTGATGGGCTTGTTGACATATGTATTGACACATGTCACAATTTTCGTGCCTTTTGAACAAGTCCAAAGTCAGTCATTTAAAGTTTTGGTTTCTTGTGTACAACTCCAGCAATTTGCAACATTTTTATTTGGGTTTAAATATGAAACTGAAGACTCTGCTGATTTTATTGAATACTGGGCTTCCTGGCTTCATTGCTGGTATATTGAAGGATATAATGTCATTGGCTGATTGTCCTGAAAATTTCACAGTTGCCCTCAAAGCTTCCCTTCTTGGCCAAATAATAATTTTTCTGTTAGCTGTGGACATTATATGCTCAAATACACCAGCTGTTGGAAGGGGTTTATTTGTCTCCTTATTTGTTTCCAAATGAATCAGAATGGGTGCAATAGGGAACCAAACCTGATTATTATTCACTAACACAAACCCCCAAGGTTCCCCTTTTGCATTGGGCAAACAAATTTTTAAAATGCTACATAATCTAGTTGTTGAACTATGTTAAATAGATGATATTACATGCCCACATGTGGATATGAATTTTATCTTCAAGTGGTAAAGTCCATATCTCATGAGTGAGCTATGCTAAATTATTTATTATCAATTATTAATAAAACTATTAATAACTATTAATAATTATTTATTTTATAAAGTAATGATAACAAATTTATTATTATTATTATTATTAATCATTAATGTTATTAATAATTATTATTTATGGAATAATAAATAAATAAAATAAATAATTATTGATTAAAAAAGGTAAACTTGCATGATATGATGCTGTGATGTTAATTTCCTTTTGACTGAGACTAAAGTAGTCATGACAACCATGATATCCTCACATGTGAAAGATAAAAATAGTATCTTTGCTGTGCATGATGAAGACATAGAGAATAATACATAGTTGGCGAAGGGAGATATAGAATTTATTTTCGTGAACACAAGAAAATAAATAATTTCCATATCTCCAAGTGACTATGTATTATTCAGTTTATTATATAAACATTTACCACGAGAAAGCGTTGCATAATTCGTCCCATGCTTATGTATACGGAAAATCTTTGGAAATCATCGGGAAACTATTTGACAGTTTCCAGAAATCTACGGAAAGCTTCGGAAATGTTTAAAAACCATTTCTTATGCATTTATGGCTTTTTGAAAATCTTTGGAAAATTTTCTGAAATCTTCGGAAGTGTTCGAAAAATCTTTGGAAATTTTTGGAAAATTTCCGAAGTACTCTAAAATTGTTTTTAAGTAATTTTGTGTGTTATGAAAATTTTCGGAAAATTAATGTCACTGATTGGCTGAAAAGTGATATTTACACATGTAAAATTATCATATTTTTATGTGTGTTTTGATACTACAATTCTCAGTGGTAGGAAACCTTATAATAGACTCTTCTTTATATAATAAATGATTTTTTAGTAAAAGAAAAAATCTTGGTATTTCATAAGTATCTATATAATAAACCTTGATATTACCTTGCTTAATTGGTTTCTATCTTATAATTGCTAATCTTTATTTCTGTAGCAGTTTAAGCAAAAATCTTATATATCAATATCTTCTTTGATACTATTTATAAAATACAACATTTACTCCAATATTTTCAAACATGAGCACCAATATTACCACCGTTGATATACATTGGCCCTTATGCTGCCTAGTCTAAACTTAGTTTAATATTTGCAGTGTCTCAACTTTTGAACCATTGGTTGAAGTTCTACAAAGTGCCTGTTTGTTTAAACTACTGCTTCAAAATGTGGATCGAGAAATGTTTGAACAACAACAACAACAACAACAACTGTTTATTTCCAAAAAGTTTACATTTCAGTTTTGGACTACCTACATATAGCCATGGGCTAATCGAGGGCAGGTAGTGATTACAGACATACTACTATGTATGGTAATTACAAGAAATAGTTACTATTTAATTTGACAATCAGAGTCTGAAATATTTTGGCAAAGGAGGGCAGAAACATACATTTAATAA
>JAOCPT020586219.1:0-10469 GCA_026546935.2 Palythoa grandiflora | reverse complement strand
GGTAATGTCTGTCGACCAATATTAGTGCGAAATCGGGTCTTATAGAAATTGTCTTTTGCAGCATATCGAGTATTGTACGAGTGGACATTTTTCGCGTATTTAAATGAATCATTAAAAATTTCTGGAAGTTCGTTTTTGTGCCAATAAAGAGTAAATTTGAGAACTTGTAGTTTGTGAATATTTTCGATTGTCAAGATATCAAGAAGATTGAGATATGGAAGGGCGCTGTCTGTGTTTTTACCGTACAAGGAAGCAAAGAAGATGACCCTAACTACATGGTTTTGCTTGGTTTGTAGAGTTTTAATGTTAGTTTTTGTTGAGGTGCCCCAGGCAGTGATGGCGTAAGAGAGGTAAGGATATATAAGAGTGTAGTAGAGTTGACAAAGTTGTGTCGGGGAGAGATAATGACGTAGTTTGAAAAAAACACCAGTATTTCGTGAGATTCTTGAAGAAATAAAAGAGATGTGTTTTTTCCAGTTGAGTTTATCGTCAATCAGTACACCCAAATATTTGATTGAGTCTTTCTGTTCTAAGAAGAAGTCAGTATCATTGCATGGTAATTTTATGTGAAATTGAGTTGTTAGTTTTTTACGAGTAGATTTGATAATCATGAAATTGGTTTTTTTAAGGTTTATTGAGAGTTTATTGGTGTCACACCAATTTTTTACAAGTATTAATTCATGGTTCATGATTGACTGAAGTTCATGTTGAGAGTTAGAGGATGTAAAGACATTGGTGTCGTCGGCAAATAACCTAAACGAAAGTTTTTTAGAGGAATTAGCAATGTCATTTATATAGAGAAGGAAGAGTAATGGACCAAGGGTACTGCCTTGGGGTATACCACATAAAACAGTTTTGGTAGATGACTGGGTGTGGTCAAAGGAAACATATTGCTGTCGATTGGATAGATAACTCGTGAACCATTGGAGAGGTGAACCGCGGATGCCATATTTTTCAAGTTTTTTTAGAAGGATCGAGTGATTGACGGTATCAAAAGCTTTGGCGAAGTCTAAAAAAACGCCACAGACAATTTGGTTGGAATCTACTGATGACCGAAAGCTGTCAACAATTTCTGTGATGGCTTGTTCAGTGGAATGACCCTTTCTAAAGCCGAATTGGAACTCTGATAGGATGTTGTGTTTTTCAATATAGCTAATTAACTGTTTATATACCAGTTTTTCAAAGACTTGAGTGAATTGTGAGAGGGTAGATATGGGGCGATAATTGAAAGGGTCTGCAGCTACACCCCCTTTGTCTATCGGTGTGACTTTAGAAATTTTTAGAATGTCTGGAACAATTCCCTGCATCAGAGAAAGGTTGAAGACTGTGGCCAATGCAGCACTGACATTTGGACAAGCCAACTTGAGGCATCTGGTAGGAATTCCAATTGAGGCTTTATTAATGTTGAGGTTATTAATAAGGTCACTTACTTCATAGGTACATATGCCACGAAACATGAAGCTGTCGGGCGAGTTGTGACTGATATATTTGGTAGGGTCTTCATGAGTTGTGGGTAGTTGATTAGCTAAAGATGGACCAATATTTATAAAATGTTCATTTAGCTTGTTGCAGATATCAGTTTTATCAGTAAAGCATTTGCCTTTATAGATGAGCTTGGAGATAGCTGAGGTCTTCTTGTTGTCCCTATTTATTATCATGCCAATTAATTTCCAAGTTATTTTCATGTTATTTTGATTTAATTGAAATTGGGAGGTAAAGTAGTTCTTTTTAGCTGCAGATTTGATTTTGTTAAGTTTGTTACTGTATGTTTTATATTGTCTTATTTTTTCAGGATCACCACTTTGGAAGAGTGATTTGTAGAGTTTATGTTTATTTTTAATGGAAGTGAGGATGGCATTAGAGATCCATGGTTTCCTTAGCTGTTTCTTTTTGGCATTAGACAATTTTTTAATAGGGGCATGTTTGTTTACAAGGTGTTCAAGTGTGTTCACTATCGTATTCATGCTGAGATTAACATCCGTAGAAACAAATGACATAAAGTCAAGTCTGCTTAAGTCCTCGAGAAAGCGATCGTTATTGAAACTTGAAAAGTCCCTATGGAATTTTTGAGAGCTGTCAAGATGTGACTTTGATGAGAAAGTACAAAAGCAGGGTAGATGGTCAGATATGTCTGCAAGACAGATGCCAGATTGAAGGACTTTTTCGGGAGTATTAGTATAAATATGATCAATGAGAGTTTTGGAGTGGTCAGTTATTCTGGTTGCCTTGGTTATGAGAGGCATGTAGCCAAGAGAAAATAACATGTCAAGATAGTCAGAGGTTTGCTTATTTGTAGAGTACTTTAAAAAATTTATGTTAATATCACCTGCAATGTATGCTTCTAACCCTGATTTGTTGATCTCAATTAGTTTTGCATTTAAGAGTTGATGGAATTTTTCAAGATTACTAGTTGATGGATGTCTGTAGATGCAACCAAAAATAATATTTTTTTGTTTAGACCTTGGAATTTCAATAAAGCAAGTTTCCACTCCCTCGAAATCAAACTCAAGGTCTGGGCGCCTGAAAAATTGCAGTGCATTTTTTATATATATTCCCACACCTCCCGCTGCTGTTGGCGAGTGTTTGCTGGTAAAGGAGTATCCAGGAATTGAAATATTGCTCAGGTTGCTATCACTTAGTTTAGTTTCAGAGATGGCTATGATGCTAGGTATTTCCTTGAATGTCACAAAAATATCGTTGAGAAGAGTTAGGTTTTTTCCAAGGCTACGAGTATTACAATGAAAAATAGAACAACCCTCAAAATTACCAGTTTGGATTAGTTTGGATGTTTTCTTTAAGTCTAAATATTTTGATTCAATAGTTCCGAGCATAGGCTCGGAGTTGTCATTTTTATCTGGGTTTTCGAGAACATCAGCATATAGGTCTTTAGATTCTAATGTTTTGGCGCTGGTATATACCCAAGTACCAAGTTCACGAATAAGTTCATTGACAGTCAAATTCTGGAATGGGAACTCGATTATGAATCTAACCCTCCGAGAGGGGTTGGGGAGAGAGAGAGAGAGGAGAGGAGGGTGGGTACGAGAGTACAACCTGAATTTTAAATGTTCAGTGTTCATAGAGAGCATTCCTCATCAGACATCACCCCCTAGATCGCTCATGCTTTCGGCGCTTTCTCGCATCCCCTACAAAAATCCCGAGTACGGGCGAGCACGCTTTTATTTTTATAAGAACAACTTTATAAGAACAACAAGGCTCAAATTTGACAAAATTTAAGAACAATTTAAGAACAAGCTTAGGCTGAGGCTTAAAAACTAGGAAAGTTTTTGTGGTAGAAAGTTGACTAAAACTTAGCGATACAGCATAAAACATAAAAAGATTCACTGTAGAGACTACTCAACAAACAATGAAGGCAGTTCGCCTCTAAATCCAGCCGTACAATTTATGTGTGGCGCAAGGCGTTTCATTTTCCATTACCTTGTTTTATTTTGTTTTTTCTTCATTAAAAACCGCTCACAGAAAATATAAGAACAAATTAAGAACAAAGTTGAGGTTGGAATTGCCAAAAAATTAAGAACAATAAGCCTCGGCAAAATTTACCGGTTCTTATAAAAAAAATCGTGTAGCTAGTGATAAACAAAATGAACTACACCAATTTTCAAACACACGAATCACCGAACAGTTAAACACGTTTATTCCAAAATTCCAACCTCGTTCCCAGGGCTTTTCCCTAGAGTTTGGGTGGGTCGAGTTTCTCTCATAGCCACTGTCGAGATAAAAGCCGAGTCTCGGTTTTTTTTACCCCGGATAATTTTCATTTGACGACCCGACAATTTCATTTCGCAAAGTTTTGAAATGTCCAAGGTTCCTGTAGCTATGGGCTCAACTGAAATTTAAGACCTTTTAAAACTTTTCAATACCGAAAAATCGGATAATTTAAAACCAGCGAAACACGACAAACAGAAATTTAGCAGTAAGTGATCAAGTGAAGTTGAAGCAAGTCACGTGATATCAAGTGACGTCATCCTCTGACCAGTAATAAAGATGACTTGATATTTGTGGAATAAAACCTGGTGCTGTCATCAAAATTATTTCGATATATACCATCTAACCACAGGCGATAGGAAACGCGTGATTAGAATTTTTGAAATAATACCATCCTAACTCATCTGTCGTCCATTGTCTTGTTTTAAGCAAACAGCTCACTCAATTTCACCCTGCCACAAATTTCTACAAATCCAGCGATCTCTCTCCGCTAGTCGTTTGACTGTTAGACTTGGCTACAGCCAACCTCGTACCCAGGCTCTTCCCTTTCCCTCTCCATTTCGACTTTAATCATGACGTAATGTCAAAAGAAAAAAGTTTTTCTCCTCTCCCCGCCCACAGTACAACCGGTCATTAGTTTCTAAACGGGTTTCGCTAGCAGAACTCGCCACTCGAACTTCTAAATTCGACTGATTTAGAGCTAATGGGCTTGTAGAGCAATTAAAACATCAGCTCTGGGATAATTTTTTTAGCGTAATAGCATTTCTTTACGGAGTTAATCACCAACAAAATTTACGAATATATAGTGTAAATGTATGACGGCACCATGTTGGTTGACATCGGTATGTTCACCAAAATGGCCGCCATAATTTCAAAACGTCAATTCAAACATAATGATTGAAAAATCTCATTATATTTCTTTATGCAAATGACACTTCAAACATATAATAAGTCAAACTTATAAATTTGCCGCAAATCAATCGATTTCTATGACTTTTTAAAAACGTTACTCTGCGTTGTGTGACATGGTCAACGTCCTACATCTCGGCAAAAAACATCTAACAAATCAAAATTTTCTTGAAATAATTTTATAAAATAGCTCAAACCATAGCTTTCTAAAACATACCAAATAATGCAGTTAATAGGACTCAAAATTGCAGTTTTGGTTCTAATTTTTGAGACCTATGACGTAACATGCAACCGAAGAATTAAATGAGTTTTATTTTCTTAACAAAGATATTCAGTATTCTCCGGCAGTTCATACATCAAATTTGCATACGTGATGTAACTACAGTAACTTGTGAAGGTTGTTTTGGTTTTTATCTGATAACAATTTTGCTCAGTTCAAAACCTGAATTACTTTCACTGTTTCAATATCAAGTTTTCGCGCAAGTGTGTAGAAACAACAGTAAGGCTAAGCTCACGGAACAAAGCCACGATAATTAGTATATTTTGCCGTGTGCTATTATAGAAAGTTGTTGATAAAAACTGATTAAAATCGAAATGTATTTTGTACGTGATAAACAAATCCGCTTGGCTGGCTTCAAGTTCAAGCAATTAACAGTTGCATACATAATTGAGTAATTTATTTGTTTTTAAAATAAATGAATTTATGATTCTAAACTAAATCACGAAACCAAAAAAATAGCAACTCTTTTCCATCGATTAAAAAAACAACTAACTTTTATCATAAACTGATGATATTGTAAAAATATTAATGGAATTCATAATAATTAATAACATTAATAATAACATATTTTAGCGGAATGATCACTTTAGTTATAAAAAACTGCTATCAACGTGAGTCCCGCATCAAAGATAAAATAATAATGATTGACGTTAATTTCTTTGCATTTTAAAACATTAACTTCACCCTTTGGCAAAACAGCCTATATTCTATTTCTGTGGCATATTAATACTGGCATATCAATGAGGTTTAAATGTCTTTGTTTACAACAAACCTAATATCAGTTTAGGACAATGTGAGGTATCTGGCGAAGTTAACTGTGCTTTCCATCACAAAGGGATAAACAACAGCTACAGCGCGCCGTTCGACAAATAGAAATCATGCTATGGTCTGGTAACGCAACTTATTAATGAAGCAAATTTGTCTTTGGGGTACACTCCTAGGATTTCAAGCCAGTAGTGATAGCATTAAGCGGCCACAGCGTATCATCTACAGTTGTCACATTCAAAATAATTGAAATAAAAGCCGCCTAATTTAAAGTTGATGGAAATATTCATGAGATAACCAACCTTTGAACTGCTGACAATGCCAACGGCAAGTATGATAGCATACTCCAGTACAGCTCCTGTTTACAGTCGAAGCTTTGACAGTGATACAACGGATTTCAAAGAAGCCAACAACAATCGCATTTCAATCAATGTGGCCGGGCTGCATTACGAGACTTACGGAAGCACACTTGCTCGATTTCCTAACACACTTCTCGGCTGTCCACAAAAAAGAGGGAAATATTACGACACAGAAAAAGATGAATATCGTTTTCCACATGCCAACAGCATCGCTTTTGACTTTATTCTGTTTTACTACCAATCTGGAGGGAAATTAGTTTTTCCTGTCGATTTGTCCGAAGATATATTTCTTGAAGAGGTTAGGTTTTTTGAGATCGAACAAACGGTGGAGCTAAAGTGCCAAACAGATGAAAGTGCAATCTCTTCCGACATCACGCTTCGGGCTGAAGAACCTGAAGCCGAATTGCGACACAACACAACGCGAGAATCAATATGGACTTCGCTTACCACTTGGACAACAACGTCTGCGAAAATCATTACCTGGTTGTGTATTGGAATCATAATCTTTTACGTTGCAATATTCTGTTTGAAAACTGTACCGAAATTTCGAGCCAAGTCGACGTCAGATATCTGTGCAAATGAGCAGCCACCCGAAGTGTTTAACAGAACCGATGGAATAAATACTCGGGAAAATCCGGGTTTTGATCTTGGCTTATTTTGGTCTATTTGCGAAAAAGTTTGTATTATTTGGTTTCTTCTTGAGTTTGTTTTGCGAATTGTATCTTCGCCAAGCAAAAAGAAATATTTTTTGTCGGGAGCAGCCGTTGCAGATTTTATGGCATTTTTCCCATATTTTGCTTTAACTATACTGCAGTGTCACTTAGATAAGATGAACGAAACAGTGCTAAAGGTTTTTGAAAAACTCTTAAGTTTTTTAACAATCTTTTGTTTGCTTAAGCTAGCACGTTATTCATTTGGTCTCCGACTTGTATGGTTGACATTGAGGTCAAGTCTTAACGAGTTACTTTTACTAGTGTATTGTGTGCTTATCAGCGTTGTGGTGTTTTCAAGCCTCATGTATTACGTGGATGATAGCAAAGACTTCCAGAGTATCCCAGGGTCCTTTTGGTTCGTAGTTATCACCATGACAACGGTAGGGTACGGAGACGTCGTACCAGTGACCGGTAGTGGGAAATTTGTTGGTGCACTTTGTGGTCTCTTTGGTGTTACATACCTCATGGCCCTCCCCACAACAGTTATTGTGTCAAACTTCAGCCGCTTTTATCAGAAGACCAAGATGGCAAAGGCCGGGAAAAAGTTGAAGAGAAAAACTGGAGAGCCTGCGAAACGCTCATTGATGCGCAGAGAAGCATTACAAAGATGGATATCCAATTTTCAAACAGTAACAAGAAAACGGCGCTACAAAGACAGAGAAAATAATAGCTAACTCTATGTGTAACGGGGTAGCTTGCGATGGAAAAGGAATCGGTAATGCTAGAAATTCAATTGCACTTTTCGAGCGCTTCCTAAAAGGTTTTATTCAAAATCACGCGCAGTGTGTATTTCCCACTGTTTTATCCGGGCCACAGGTCTTACTCATATTATGGTATCTGGGATATAAATTTCTTTTACAGTCATGCGAAGTGTGTATTTTCCACGGTTTTTGCGGGGGAACAGGTCTTACAAATATCACGATTGTGAGCATCATTGTGAAAGTTTTTAAATCCTAGACATCGTGATATTTGTAAGCTCTGCGGCCCTTTAAGGTTACCGTATACCTTCAGGGGTGTTTTGCGTCAAAACGACACAGTGCATCTGTATTAAACCGTAGATACCTAAACCCATATATCAAATTAAAGCTTATAGAGCTGGCTTTCCAACGATACTAAAAATTTTGAATTAAAATTAGTCTTTAGATTTTTTTACGTTCTCTTAAAATGAGCGACAAAATCGCCTTTTGAGAGTTCCAAGTCACAGGGAATTTGTTCGTTTTCCCTAAAAATTGTCGCAGTAGCTTCTTCAATATATGAAGAACAAAAACGTGTCTGCGTTTTTTGTATTTCGAAAAACATTTTTTTATAGAGCAATTTTTGTACGGTCTCTAGACTTTTTTTAAACCTTAATTCGAAAAAGCGCCATAACTTTTCTTTGCGATTGACTATGAAAAAACGTAGACACGTTTTTTTTAGCACTGTTGGTATGGAAACCGGCGAATTGATTAAATCGTTAAATACCAATAATCGCTGGAACTTGTAACTTTCGAGAGGCGATTTCGTCACTTATCTCTAGAGAACGTAAAAAATCTAAAGATTCATTTTAATGCAAAATTTTTGATATAATTCAAATGCCCGCTCTATAAGCTTTAATTTGATATATAGGTTTAGGTATCTACGGTTTAAAACAGATGCGCTGTATCGTTTTGATGCAAAACACCCCTAAAGGTATACGGTAACCTTAAAACAGTGGCAAATACACACTGCGCGTGATTGTTAAAGAACCGTTTTGGTTCATCTAAAACTGAATATCAGTTGAATAATAAATGTTCAATATTCACCAAAGCGGTGATGAATAAATTGTTTGTATACTTTACACAAATGAACACGTATATAGTATCATATAAATTTTTGTGATTGAAATAACAATTATAATGTTTTGCTTGGTAGAGTCAGAATCACACACGCTAGGCTTTGTGATTAGGTACTAGAGATCTTTTATTGCGGTCCCAGCTTCTGATTGACGCGGATCAAGGAAACAAGTAACTATCGTATCCCTTCCCTAACTTATCTTTCTTCTGATCTTATTTTCTGTTTTGTTTTGATCTTTTACTTCATCAGGCTCAATGTCTATACTTTCACAGTCTAATTCACTCTCTGACAAGTTTTGTACACCTGACATTTTTACAGTGTTTTTGCGGTGAGCGTACGCGATGCTTCATAATCGAGTATTCGACGGTGGGTTGACGATGCGATGCTAAGCCGACAAAATACAGGTCTACCCGCCTACCTACCTACCTACCTACCTACCTACATACATACATACATACATACATACAGTATATACATACATACCTCTTTATTTTGGTGTCTGGTCTTTCTAACGCCCTTGGCACTAATTGGGGACACGAATTAAAATAAGTTAAAGTTTAAAGTGTCTGTATGGGAAAAAAATCTTTCAATTTTGATATCTCAAGAATGCGTAGACAAGTATTCTAAATAAGTATTTTCAATTACGTCACATTTTCGCCACAAAATTGAGCTTTTAAGTTCCCGCGCCTGCTACGCCCAACGAAGATGACCGGGAGTTGCTAAGTCCTTGGTCCATAACAGCTCGTGACGTCATTTCAGAAATCGCGTACTCTTCCCGCCAGTTTTTCTAGTGATTTGTTGTATTTCCATACAAACCCGACGCGATCATTTTTGTCTTGAACAAATCGAAAAATGATCGAGTTTATATGGAAATACATTGAAACACTGAAATAAATGGTTGAAAGTTCCTGAAGTAACGTCAAAGTTGTTCTAGACCCAGACCTAGCAACAATTAATTGTTCATAAATCATAGAAAAATATCTTCTGAAATAAAAAAAAGGAAAGTATAATTTTTATGTCGGGAGCCGAAAGCTGGTTACCCCAAGTAACCCATTCATCTCGAATTTCAATGGTCGGAATACTAAAACTAAAAGACAGTTTTGCAGAGGCACAACCCACGAAATCAATTGACGTTTTTGATTATCTGGAAACTACATTCTAAAAGGCAGAAAATCAACAAGTTAGTCACGTATTTGACAGACAGAAACTTCACAGATCAAGGCGGCAGTACCCTGTATCTCAACTCATCAACTGTACTGGGGACCTGCCCGGCCAAACTTCTGAGCTGAAAACAAAAATGTTTTCTTAGATTATTAGAACCAAATAGGTTGTTAATCATATCTAACAAACTTTTCAAAGTTAACGTTTGACTGTGGGAAACTGACTTGCTGGATTTTGATCAGCGTATTATTACAGTTGCATTTGTTGTTCCCAGGTTAAAGGTTAATTTTAAATACTTCATAGGTCCTAATGACGTTAGAAATCTCGCACGTGCCATTTTGTGACAACATGTGTCCTGGCTGATTTCTGTTACTTAACAGTCGTCATCAAATCTTTTTGTATTGAAATTACAAAAAAATGCAGACAATCTGATACAACTTCAGTTGCTTGGAACTGAATAGTTTTTGTTCTCTATAGTATAGCTCCGAGGTAATCAACGAGAATGTTTAAAAAGCACTGTTCATTTGTGTGAGTTATATCGGCTTAAAGATAACGCAAAGAAAGTTGAACGGGGAAGAGATGGGGAATCTATGATTATTTCTAGTTAAGTTTTAGAAAATACGTTTTTACCCCTAGAGACGAGATATTGAAGTGCATGGGTCCTACATAGACTATTATACTTATTATACTTATTAATTTATTATATATTTATTAGAACTTTTTAAAGTAATTTACCATTCAACCTGC
>JAOCPT020586168.1:0-10470 GCA_026546935.2 Palythoa grandiflora | reverse complement strand
TCTAATTCCACCTCATTACGAAAAATTTGAAATAGAAAGACGTCCAGAATTTTATGATGATACTGATGAATATTGGATGATCTGGTTCGTTTGCTGGAAGCAGAAGCGAAATATTTCAATTGAGCTGGATTCTTAGATCTATGGCGATGCTGTCCTGGCAATGGAGAGAGCTTATATTCGTCAGAGGCCAACCGTCTTAGACCCTTCAGTTTCAACCTTCAATTCAGTCCAGCACTCTGGATTTGGAGTTTAACCAGGTATTCCTGCTCCAGCTTTCCTCTAGGCTATTCTCAATGACAGCGCCCTCCTTTCATCTAGATTAGGAGGGTTCTTCGTGTTGCGATCGGCTCAATTGGTTCGCAAGGTTGCAAGTCATAATGAGGAAGAGGCCGCTGTCAATGGTCCATTGTTCATTACTGGTACTTTTAAACTAATCCTGACTCCCTCTCATCCATCATTTTGGCCAGGTCATGAATCTCTATTTACGCCGTTTCAAGCAGGTAATAACTGGTTTCAGCCTTTTCGCTCTGACCGCTTTACCGGGTCTAGCACAAACGGCTGACCCGAGTAACGTTGCCGAATCTGAAACCACCGATCTTAAAACCAAAATAGTGGAGTCCGGGAATGTTCGAGCTGAGCTAAGTTATCGCTTCGATGAGGATGAGTATCGCTTCAAAGATGTTCGTCTGCGTATTTTGCGAGACAAGCAAGCAATAGTGGAACAACCACTTCCCCTGGAAACGGAGTACGATCGGCCTCTGGTTGTCGAGCCTTATGGGGTGAAGGAGGCTCTGCAGATTCAGGATTTGGATGGTGATGGAGAGCTAGAAGTTCTGGTTGATGCTTACACAGGAGGGGCGCATTGTTGCACCTATTCTCTCATTTATCGTTATGATTCGATGACGAACCGCTACAACCATCTGCAGCATTTTTGGGGGAATGTGGGCTACCGATTCAAGGATCTAAATAATGATGGTATCCCAGAATTTGACAGTGCTGACGATCGTTTCGCTTATCAATTTGCAAGTTATGCAGGATCTGCTTTTCCGCGACAAATCTGGCAGTACCGTCAGGGGCAGATGATTGATATTACGCGCAACTATCCTCAATTGGTTTACAGGGATGCCTATCGTCTCTGGCAGCAATATTTGGAGCGACGTAAGCTTGAATATGGAGAAGAGAAGGCACCGCTGGCGGCTTATCTGGCAACTAAATATTTGCTGGGGCAAGAGCGGGATGGCTGGCAGCGAGTTCGACGGACGTATCTGGAGCGCGATCGCAAGAAATATTTCATTGAACTCAAACGATTCTTGCGACTAACAGGCTATATCCAGCCAAATGAGTAGCCCGATGTAGACTAGACGATATCCTGGGATTGAAGTAATCGATCTAGGCGATCGGAGTCGTCACGTTGGACAATCTCGCGAGGTTTGAGCTAATCCTCTAATCGGTCAACGTTACCACGACACCCAACCTCTCGGGACCGGAGCAAATCGTCCAAGCGATCGGCATTATTGCCCTGAGATGACCGTTCTTTTTCTACGACTGACGATGGAGATGCGTTGGGGGAAACTCCCCTTTGGGGAATCGCATCATCAAGCGTGTCAAAAGTTGCTGGTGCCGAGGCTGTGGGTAAATCCACTAGCAAATCATCAAGGACATCAACACTTTCAGGTTGAGATGGTTGACTCTGGAAAAGGATAACGTCTTCAGCGGGGGATCCGACCTCCTGGCTTGGAGCTGACGATACTTCCTGCGATATTTCCTGCGATATTTCCTGGGACAAAGACTCGAATGGATTGGAGCTTTCAGGCTGAATGATTTTGTGTTTGATTGACTTCGAGCTGGGTGTCGTAGTGAGAGGACTAAGATTCTCAGATTTACCCAATGCATCAAATTCATCTAACAAAGAGTCTGTATCTGTTCCTTTGGTTAGAGCAGTTTTAGATTTGAAGGTACGAAGATGAACAGTTGCATTCGTGGGAGAAGACCCACCACAGTGATGACAGTACCAGCCTTCATACCGCACCTGGTTGGATGCTCGAGCTTTTTTCTGCGATTGAGTCAGTAAGCGTTCCAACGCATTATGGCCCAGTCGATCCATAAGATTGGTGCAGCGAATACAACAAAACCTCGATTCTGCCTGGCGTTTGGATAGGATCGATCCTAAGACATGGGCCAAAAACAGGCTAGCCAGGAATGGAGAGATGAAGAGGGACACTGAAATAACAGCAACATCAGCCATCAGGAAGATAACCTGGAAAAACAAAAACCCTGCCCCGAAGACAACAAGAGTGGAGAAAAAGTTCAGGGCTAGAGCAAACCGATAGGTTTGTCCATAGCGATATTGCGTGCGGCGAGCCCAGCGCAACCAGAACCCCAGGGTGACGCTGCATGCGATCGCGCTCAACAAAGAAAAGAGGTTCAGCGGTGCATTGCCAGTCCAGGTATTGGTCAGCATAAACGTGGAAAGCGTCATGCCAAACCAGGTGACGATTCCCATCAAATCGACTTGATCGATGCCCTGCTCCCAAGTTGTTTGCACTTGCGAACGTCCCCTGGGTTCCAGATAGGAGCCAAGCCGGGAACCGATAAATTTATAAATTGGCGAAAACCAGGGTTGTGCAGGGTCTTTTTGCAGGCGATCGATGGAAGCCCTTTGCAAAAGGGACCGGAGCTGGCGATAGCTATCAAACGTTAAGAGCAAGGGCAACACCAGCCACGGAAGGAGATTAGCCTGACTCACAGGAGCCTGAGGGAATGAGGCAGCAATCGGGTTGGGCAGAGCCTGCGCGAGATGCGGCCAGAGCACCAACATCAGTACCAGCAAACTGATGCAGACAAGGTACTTTAAGCTGTGGCCATTCTCTTTTAAAACTGTGATGTTGAGCGATGCGATGCTACTGCGTTTCCGCCGTGCTTTTGACATTGGAGCATTCCGAGTCGATTCCCCTTAAATTTAGCAATTCACTCTGTTTCCTTCCAGACAACCTTAGATTTTGAAGGGAAACGTTAACGTCTCTCAATATCTTTCTAAAATATTGCGTTACAATCCTATTCAGTACTCTTAACATTGAGCAGTCGCTTCAGTGAAATTCACCGCTGTTCGTTGGATTCATTTTTATATTCCATATATCACATATTCTAATCATTCTGTACTTTGTAACGCGCATTTGAAAATCCTATGGTTGACACCTGCGCGCTAGAAATCAATAAATCATTTATCATTATTTATTTCATGGAGAAAGCATTTGACGGTGTCGATAGAACAACACTGTGGAAGCTGTTTGAACATCATTGTATCCCAGAGAAGATCATCAGCATGGTCCAAGCAGTCTATGAGCCTTCTGACATGTCAGGTGATACAAAACGGGACCCTCACAGAGCCTTTTAACATCGTCACAAGCGTTGGATAGGGGTGTTTGTTGTCGCCGTTTCTTTTCCTCGTCGCCATGGATTGGATCATGACAAGGACAACGGGAGGGACACAACAGAGGCGTACAGTGTTCGCTGTTCAAACAGCTAAAAGATATTGATTTGGCGGATGATGTAGCTTTTTTGTCACACCGCCACGGCGACCTTGAGGAAAAGATACCAGAAATGTCAAATGAAGCTGGAAAATTGGGACTTCACCTCAATAAAGGAAAAAAAATGGTGTTGAGAGTGAACAACGTAAGTGGTGACATTATCAACTTAAAGGGGGAGGACTCGGAAGGCGTGGGACACTTCACCTAGTAAACAAAGAGGGTGGTACTGATAAAGATATCTGCACAAGGATTGGAAAAGCAACGGCGTTGTTCAAAGCATTTAACCCACTGTGGAATTCACAGACTGCATCAGTAAAGACAAAATTTGAAGCTGCAGATCTTCAACACAAACGTGAAATCGGTCCTCCTGTATGCTTGCGAAACCTGGCGCACTACAAAAGCATCCACAAGAAGGCTACAGACTTTCCTCTACAAATGCTTGAGAAGGATTTTACGTATCAAGTTGTTCCACAAAGTCACAAATAAAGAGCTGTGGAGGCAAGCTGGGCAAGATCCAGTTGACCTTCAGATCAAAAAGATAAAGTGAGTTTGGCTTGGTCATACCATGAGAAAGCCTGCAACTAACACCACATGCCAAGCCCTGAACTGGGACCCACAAGGGAAGAGAAAGCGAGACAGGCCTAGAACAACATGGAGGAGATCAACTGTCCAAGAAGCACAGCAGGCGGGTTATTCGTGGGGATAATTTGAAGCGGTGGCCCAGGACAGGATGAAGTGGTGTTCCCTCGTCAGCGAGCTGTGCCCCATCTGGGGCGAAGGGTCTAACTAACTAATTAACTAACTAACTAACTAATTAACTAACTAACTAACTAACTAAAGGCCATTAGAAGACGCTAATATTTGGGTAATGGATAGATTTCTGAGAATAGAATTACAATATTTTTGCAATAAAAAGGGCCTTATAATTTTTGTATTTCCACGTTTTTTCCATATTTTTACAGGTTGTTTACAGGGTTTATGTAGCCTCTCTTTTATAGTTTACAGAATATCATGCAACTTTTACCTGTAAATTTATAGTTTTCTTATAGACTCTAGACTAACATGAAATTTACTGTGAAATTTACATTTTTTGAGTTTTTTTTTTCTGATTAACAAATGATCTTTTCAGATATGGCTGGCTGTTGCTTTGTCCAAAGCGTAAATATATACAACCTTGGAGAAGACGAATCTGCACCATTTACACTTACAAGAGTCACCTCATTTACAGTACAGGGTTCTGTGGGGGACAGCTGTGAAGTCGCTAATGGAACCTTGTTAGAATGGAGGATTACAGAAATCAGTGGTATAATGGACAATTCCAGTACTGTTGTTGTGAGCTCAGGGAAGACTGAGTGGAAAATTGAAAAACGAACTGTGGATGTCGGCCTTTATAGAGTGGAGTTTCGTTCATGGTTGGCCAGTGCTCCAGATGTTAACAAAACAGCTTATGCATACATGAGAATTAAACCTTCCTCGTTGGTAGCAACAATCGCTGGAGGAGGGTACATACTGCATGGATACGGCGAGCCCATCACTCTAAATGCCTCAGAATCGTATGACCCTGATTTTGGGGAAAGAAACCAAACGGGCATGAGTTTTACGTGGTTATGCAAGATGTCCAATGAAACGTATCCTGATCATGTTTATCTGCCAACCACTAATTTGACTGTTATAAGTTTTCACGGTGATGGGAGTGGTGGACTCGGCGGGTGTTTTGGGACAGGTGTTGGGAAATTGAACACGTCAAGCCCTGACATAAAGGTAGAGCAAAAATGTTAGAAATTGTTTCTTTACCATTTCCACAATTGTTACAGCTACCAGAAATACTATAGCCTACAAGGATACTGTCACGACTCCTACTATTACCAGTACTACTACTACTACTACTACTACTACTACTACTACTACTATTACTACTACTATTACTACTATTACTACTACTACTACTACTATTACACAGTAACTACTACTATTACTACTAATATTGCTACAATTAACTATTACTTTACTACTTTTACTACTACTGCTGCTACTATTACTACTACTTTAATAATAATAATAACAATAATCATAATAATAACAATAACAATAATGATAATAATAATAAAACTACTAAAAGGGTAGTTGAATTGGATTGTCTGCCTTCAGTGGGCAATTATTTGGTTCTGTGATTTCAATTGACCGTTGGGACTATCCAGTGAGCTTATTTTGCAGTAAATTTAGGAACAACGTTTCTGGAATAATTTGAAAATTTTAAATCGGCCCATCCCACTCTTTTTGCCTCGGAAGCTCAGTGTTAGAGCACCAGTCATGAAATTGTAACTGATGGATTCTGATAATGCTGTTTAACGGTTTGTTTTTTCGTGGCCTTAATAACTTCGAGCAAATAGTAAAACTGCCATGATAAATCGTTGAAAAAGAATATTTGACTTCCGATGAATACTTTTATTATATTTCATTTCATTCCACGAAACATTTCTCTTGTAGTAGTGATAAGAGTATTCAACATAGAAGTATTTTAGTATTTTACATTTTAATACTGTCTTTTTTTTCAGATAAGCTCCAATTCGATGAAGCTGGGGATAGTTTACCAGTTTTCTTTGATAGTTACTAAAGATGACCGCTACTCTGCTTATGCACAGAGTATAAAGATCTTAGGGAGAACTCTGCCATTTTCGATAAGGTATTTTCCTAAATCACTTTAATTTCCAAGAGCATAAACTATATATTTAAAGCAAAGAATTAACGCAATACTTATGGGATGTGACAAAGAAAGATTAGACTCGCAAAATAATTCAGCCCATACTGCTACTGCTGCTGCATGGGGTAATGTCAGCTACCCATGTGGCCTTAACTAATGCCCAATATAACGGCTACAAGTTACTACTGGCGTGCGTCACGATGCTGAACACATACTTTAATCTTTATGAAAGTCACGATCACACTTACTATGTTATATTAATCCAGAGAGATTCAATATCATCCCAATCAAACATTCATATACTTTGTTCACCACTATATACGATAACAATTCCAATCAACAAATAGTCAAGATATCGTGAATGAATTACGATTACAGTTACGATTGTTGAAGTTGCAATACACTAAATACTTTTGCAAAGCTTTGTATAATCTTTTCCATCGTTACTTATTTTTCATTTTTCTTCTCCAAGAGGTGATGTTTCCGTTACAAATTTTAACTTTCTTACATTATGTTTTCTCTTGACAGATGCTTTTCGAATTGTCGTGCTAAAGTGGATCTATCAATTCCTTTGAGGATGGTTACGGTGTGTAACGGAACCTGCGATTACTCTGTCCGGTATCTTTGGGCTATCTCTGAGATTACAACTTGGAAAGATGGATCACCGGTTACTAAAGAAGTAAACCATCTGTTGGAAAATTCTTTGACAGCTAGGGACTATGATACTCTCGCAATCAAAGAAAATACACTTCTTTCGGGTCGGGAGTACAGAATATCTGTAAAAATTGTGGCTCCTGAGTTTTCAGAGACTGTTGCTGTATATGACCTCTTAACAAACATTCCCCCCTTTGGAGGAAATTGTACCGTGGATCCAACTACTGGTACAGCTCTACTAACAAAGTTTAGATTCAAATGTGAGGGTTGGGAAGATGATGATATCCATATATCCTACAAGGTCTATTTCAAAATGGAAGAATCATCCTACATACTTGCAGATACTGGAACGAAGCAATTATATTCTGTTCGTCTGCCTGAGGGAAAAGCTGCTGATAGCCACGAAGTGGAAACAAGAGTGGATATTGTAGATTTTCTGGGATCAGCAAGTTCAGTAGATCTAAAGGTCACGGTATGTAAGCTGAATGTCGAGCCTTCGAATGTCCACGGCTTTCAACATTCAGGCTCACTTTTATTTGAGGGTAGATGTAAGAGGTAATGCACGGTATCCATGGCATCTTAGTGCACAGTAACAATGGGTGTATGTTAGTCTTAGCATGCATTTATAGGACCTGTTCTACCACGTTCGGAAGTAAAAAAAACGTGGCACGAACCTATAGTATTTAGTTAACAGCAAAGACCATAGCATATACTTGCATGCAGCGGTTCCATCCGAGTATTGAGAGATAGATCTGTGTTTCTTCAGGAAAAAGAGATTTGTTGTGCACCAGAAAACCTATCTCAAAATCTGCCTGACGTACCTATTTGCTGTGTCATTTTTGAGCTATGTAACAAACCGTATACGACAATGCCTTATATGTTCATGCTATAATTTTATAACATGTTTTCAATAGTAAGGGGAAGGTAGCTTGCGATTTCAATCTTAAATTCGCTCAACATTTCGGTTGACAGAAAGCATGATATATATGTTTCTAGGACTCTGTGTCTTTTCATAAATATCTTTATGGAAAAACGAGTAACAGTGAAATAACAAGCGGCCTTTAAGCAGATGAAACTGATATCCGATTGGCCTGGTTTTGTCTAGCTTGATGCAATCATAGCTTCCCAACGAAGCAGGTCAAGAGCACATATAGTGAGTGAGTTACTCAAGATAAAAGAAAAAAAACACAAGTGATTTGTCAACTTGTAATGATACCCAGATTGTGAAAGTCGTGTCTTGTAACATATATAAAGCAGTTTTTAGAACACGCGGCAGTCTTCAGCAGTTTTAAGCCGAGTCACATTGTAGAACCACTAAGACAAAGAGAGAATAAACACGATGACAGTCCTTGTACCAAAGTGGAGTTCATTGTCTCCAGCTGCATCTATTTCCTAGCGCTTTGCAGCTACATCCCAAAATATAAAACTCCCTCTGATAGGACAGGCATTGTCCACACAATCCAGATTTCATTGGATACATAGGTAGTTAGTGGAATTGCCTGCATGGTTACAAATTCCTTGTTTTCTTGTTTCGGTGTTTTCTTTTTCCCAATTGTTATACGGTGTTGGCTGTGAACGTATTTTAAAAGATCCTGAAATGTAAATAAGCAAATGGCCAATAGAATAAGGAAGCATCACACCTAAAACAAGAGATCATAACCGTGCTTGTGAACCCAGAATGAAACAAAGCAAGCTAAATCTTTTGAGACCCATAGGTTATCACGACCCACTGGAGCCGGTGCTTACCTCCGGTTTTTTGTAGTTTTAAGCGAATAACAGTCATACCTTCCACCGGACCGGGCACATTCCATCGCAGGTTAGCCTCCAACAGAAGCTGATACTAACTTTATCTAGAGAGCTGAGCTAACACACCTGTAGTTAGAGGCAGGGTTGAAACCGAGTTCTTGTGGATGGGAGGCGGAGACACGAATGAAGCAAATCCTCCTTGCAGCTTGTTCAGTTTCGCAATTAGTCCATTGCAGTAACTAACTTTGAAATTACCGACACGCATTCCGTTATAATAATGCTGCTAAGACCGCTATCTTGTGTACCTGATTTCGACTTAGGGTATTGGACACGAGCTAAGCTAAAACTAAATCCTTTTACAAGCCTAAGAATCCCATTGGAGCCGGTGCTTATCTCTAGTTTCTGTGGTGTTTAGCTGGTGAGAGTCATTGACTCCTCCCGGACAGGACACTAATCCATCGCAGGTTAGCCCCCAGAAGCTGGTACTCGTTAAATCTACCTTAGGAGGGATGGAAAGCTGAGTCGACTTTGGCGGAAAAGAAGGTCACACAAATGTTCAACACTCGGCTGAGCTGGGTCTTGAACCTGGTGCCCTGTAGTTGGAAGGCAGAGATTTTACCACTGCGCCAACCACACCGATTGGGCACGAAGGCTTTTAAAAAACATAGCGAAAAAGTAACGTATTCAAGTAAAAATGGCTTTTGTGGAAAAACGTAACCCAGTATGGTGTTTTAATGTTAGGTTTTACCTCCGGCTCAAGACGTGCAGCTGAAAGAAAACTTAAAAACATTGTGCGTAGGAAATCAAAGCGAGCTAAGTTTGTTGGTTTCCAGTGGAGATGTAGATGAAGCAACACAGTTGGCAAATGCGGTTCTTGCTTCTCTAGTGCAAGTGAACGCAACAACAACGATAGCAGAAGAAGACAAAATTGAGGTTTGTGTCTCATTAACTTTAAGTAATGGTCTCAGTAATATAGTGGCAACCTTTCACTATACTATGGTATTTCGCCTGACGTCACAGCGGCCATATTGGTGTACCTGGAACAAAAACATTTTGATGATTTTCTTGTTTAGGACACCAATATTCCCCGTCTTTTGTTTTTGGCGTCTTTACGGATTTTGTACAAACGATATATACTATAGTATTTTAGTCTAAAGAAAAATACGCATAAATGATTGCTCCACTCAATAGAATACACGACTTTCTAAAATATGGCTGAGTACAAGAGCAGAGAGCAGCTGACCAACTATGAACACCCTTTTTTTCTGATAAGCCCCCAACTCTAATACGCCCCTTCCTCTCTTGTCAAAACTAATGAAAACTTTGCAGAACAAAAGGTAGAACAAAAATGGTGCTACAAAAAGTTTTTATTTTTGTTCTCAATAACAAAAGGCAGAACAAAAATGGTGCTACAAATAGGTTTTATTCTTCTTCTCAATAACGTTATGGCGTATGTGATATGGAACTACAATGGTTTACTGATTATCTGTTTCTTCGCAAGCAAATTGTTCAATTTAGTGGTATTCTTTCTGAACCAAATTCAATTAATACTGGAGTTCCTCAAGGAAGTATTCTTGGGCCTCTCCTTTTTCTCATCTTTTTTAATGATGTTCATAGTCCCCTTTGTCATTGTAAGATAATTACATATGCTGATGATACAGTAATTTTTACATCCTCAAGTGATATCGATGTGATACAAGGCAACCTTTCCCAGGACCTGGACAATCTCTCTAACTGGTTTCGTCAAAATGAACTTATTTTTAATCTGAAGAAGGGTAAATCCGAGGTGATGCTGTTTGGTACCGGAAAACGTTTAAATTTGTATCAAGGTTGTCAACTCAA
>JAOCPT020586092.1:0-10473 GCA_026546935.2 Palythoa grandiflora | reverse complement strand
CCCCTGTTTATTTATTCCAACCCCCTCATTTATTTGGCACCGAAGAGTAACCATGCAGGAAAACCTGAGCACTAGGAGTGAATAACTCAGTTAAACTGAGATCATCAAATTGCAGCCAATGTCTTAAGCTACGATTACAGGTCTGCATGAGTGTAAGGCAAATATATTACCACTCTCTAATCTAGACTCCCCAAAGTAATTTCAATATATATTCACAGGATTTGTACAGATCTTAAAAACAAAGTTCAAAACTTTTTAATTTACGGCCTCTCGATGTATGTTATATACAGTATGGTAAATAGCCAAAAAGGTTATAAAGCATCTGTTGCACATTTTTCCCACTGCTTTTTACCAGCAGGGGAAAAAACAAAAAAGAACACAGTGCACTGTGATACTCAAACCCACAATCACTGACAATTTAAATAATACTTGAAAAGAGGCGCAGTCATGAAATTAATCTTCAATTGTTCTCGGTCTCTACGACCTATGCTATTTGGGTAATTTTCAGTTTTATCCGCATTTTGTAATTAGTTTCAAACCATTGTATGTAAAATATTCAATTCCATCGGTAATTTTGATTTGGCAACATAAAAGTCTACTGCGCACGTGCATTGTTTTTTGCAAAACCTTTTACTGATAAATGATAATAATATTAGCAATAATTTCTTTAATCTCAAAGCTTTTCTACAGAATACTCTGTAAATTTCATCTTCAAAGAAAAACAGGAAGAGCAACAAATAAAATAAAAATAAATTATTACAAAGAGCAAAATCAAATCCCACATGCATAACCCACTAATTCTGGCTTAATGTATATAAACTCTGAGCACAATTGGTGATGCAAGTGTTTATTTTAGCACTTTCATCTGTTGCATCACTTTTCCAAGTGAGGCCACATAATTTCTGGGACAAAAATTTTTCCAGGCAGAAAAACATCAAAAGTACCATGCTGTAGGGGTAGAGCAGGAAAAAGCTGAAAAAGTTGGTTGAAAACAATAGACTGCTGTCATCACTTGTCACCTGAATGGAAACCAGAACACTTTTCCACAGCAGGTCGAAAAAATATTTTTCTGTTGGAAATGTTCTTCTGGGAATGGAAATTGTGGTCATGATACTGATAATGTAGTTTGAACCAGGAATTACTGTGTCTCGGTATATTCCAAACATGTGGCAAACAACGAAGTCTTTTGAAACAATGGCATTTAGCCCTTCTTATTAAATTCAGAAACTAGGTTGTCAGCTTGTCTATCCAATAGGCAATAATAAAAAAAGATTATAAAACACGAACTGGTGAAGTTAAATTTCAATTTATAAATTTAGAATGAACATTACACTTAGAACAAGTTATCCTTTCACAGGGACCATGATTACAAATTCATTTGACTCTATAGGTTTGCGCATTGTAGGGGGTGCAAAGCTATAATGTAACTCTCAAACACATTTCTGGAAGTAGAAGAAATATAACAAAAAGAGATTTCCATGTTTTGTTTGAAAAGTAAACACTTTGTTTATTTTAAGTTAGGCAATTTTATGATGCTGCTAAAAGTTATGGAAAAACAAACAACAAAAAAATCTACAAGAATTAGTAATATTAAGGTTTATTACTATAATAACAAACTAATAACCATAATTAGTATGTCATGGACTCTGATTAAGTCTGAAGACAGCCTACTACTACTAGCACCATAATTGCATTTCTTAACTTTATAACTGCTTGATTTGCTGTCAACAACATTTTATTACAATTCAAACATCAAATTTATCTAATTAAATAAATTCAAAAGATGACTGAAAATTGTAAAATTACCAGTACACTGTTCTCTGCTCCAAAACTTGAGAGAAAACATAAATATTCAAAAACAAAATTCAACTTACCCCTATTCTGTTTTTTAACAGATACGTTGTAATGTGGCCTTTTCCTTTCACTGGAATTGTTCCACGACGTTCAAATGTGAAATACTCCTTTAACACCTCCTTTGAAGCTTCACTGAGCTGAATACGGCCATTTACTCCAGTTGAATCCATTCGGCTGGCAATGTTTACAGTGTCCCCCCAGATATCATACAGCAGCTTCGTCGTACCCACAACACCAGCAGTTACTGGGCCATTATTGAAACCAACTCGCAAAATAAAATTGAATCCTAGCATATCTTGATTGAACTTGTCAACAACCTTCATCATTGCTAATGCAAAGTCAATTATCTGCTTCAAATGTTCGTCTTCTCCCAAATCCTTGCATCGAGACCCCTCTGGGTTTAATCCAGAGCCGGCCATAAAGGTCGATCCATTAACAGTTTTAATTTTCTCCACTTCAGAGAATTCTGCTCGATCAAGCAGATCATCAAAATCACCAACTAGTTCATTTAAAACTCTAATACACTCCTTGCCTCCTTCAAAGTTTTCTTCATAAAAGTCTGAAAAGTTAACAATGGATGCAAATATAACCCCAAGGTTGTCGTAGTTTCTTGAATAGTGATTGGATTCCTTAAGGTTTAATGCTACATGTTTTGGAAAAATACTTAAAAGTAGCCAGTCTGCCTGTTCTTTATGAGATTGGGACTTTTGCTTATCTTTTGCCGCTTGTGCGTCACCACTGAAATTTCGTCGTACACCCATTTCTAACTGTCGATTCAAAAGAAACACAAACAGCCACAACAAAACAATGCATAAAATCATTTCGGGCTTTTCTTCGTCATTCTTGGTCAGACAAATTTTGTTAGATATCAGCAGCAAGACATAAGTTAATGTGAAAATAAGAGCAAGGCCAGTCTTCATCCATGATGTTAACTGTGTAAAGTTGCAGAAATGAAAGAGGGCAACAGTAACTATATATGAATTAAAATTCATTGAATCTGTACAGCCTTCATGAAAATTGATAAACACAGACGCCATTGGCAAGCACATCAAAATAGCTCCAACAAGATGAATTGTATACCATCCAGATAGCTTTGTAACAAAGTTATTGATACAATCTGAAAACAGTTTTGGAAAGGCTCGTGCAAGACACAAAACAAACAATGAAAGTTCAATGACAAATGCAATTGGTGACAGAATCTTGTTCTTTTTTGTCTGCGGAACAGTCTGAAACACTACAAAGCAAGTTGCAACAACAGCAATATAGATGATGTTTGACAGCAGAACATCAATAAAAAAATTCACCTTTGGTGATGCAAAAGTTGTAACTGAAGGATTAAGAAGAGTGCAGTCCTGTCCCTCACTTTGGTATCTTTCCTCAAGCTCCTTGTTTCTGAACTGTAATGTTATTCTTGAAACTGATGAATGACGGAAATAATCTTGATGGGCTTTTTCATCTCCCATAAGACTTACAAGCTGAAGGTCATTCGAGGCTTTAAGTGAATCTCGCATGAAAGCCTCATCTAGTGAAAAGTTAAAAGGTTGCTCTACCTTTCCTCTTCCTGACGATGTCTCATCATCCCCCGAATAGCTTTCCTCGACAGAGCTTGAACTTAAATGCTCAAGCTCACTGGCCACAGCACTTACTTTGTTCTTAAGACTTCCTTTTGAACTTGGCCCATTCTCGTGATGATTTCTATGATTGTTAGACATTGGGCTCTCCACTGGTGGCGAAATCAAATTTTCTTCAACAGAAATCGTTACCTGTTTTTTAGATTTTGGACTGTGCTGGACATTGTTAGATGCTGAAGATAATGATTTTAGTTTCAAAGGTTTCTTCATGCCATTCATGCGACCTGCAATAAAGTAGGTCTTTTGTCCTTCCAATGCTGGATGGCGGCTTCCTCCATTTCCATCTTCAACAATATACTGATCATTCAAAAAACTGTAAGTTGCCTCTGTTATGTGCACCTTGCCAGGAAGACCAGCTGCTTCCATGCGGTTAGCAAGAACAACATCATTGGACCAGACATCAAACTTGAAGCGCTTAGTACCAACAATACCACATAGAACTGTACCAGTATGGACACCTACACGCATGTCAACATCATTACTTGTGTCACCATCAAACTCTTTGATCTGTTCAACCATGTCTAGTCCCATTTCCACACAGTTAAAAGCATGAGACTCGATTGGTTCCGGGCAGCCTGCAACACAATAATAGCAGTCACCGAGTGTACTGATCTTCTCACAGTTATTCAATTCACATAGCCGGTCAAATCGTCCAAACAGGTCATTGAGTAGCCTGACAAGTTGGTCAGCTGACTTGTTTGAGGACATCTTCGTAAAACCAACAATGTCTGCAAAAAGTATGCTGACATTATCCATTCGATGTGCGTGGAAAGGGCGAAACACCATCTGGCCTTTTTTTCGTCTTTTTTTCTTGTCACGTTTGACATCAGAACTCCCGATGTCTTGTTTGTCCTCCACCGCAAGAAGCGAGTGGGCAACAAAATCGGGCATAACCGATCGAATCATTTTTTCTTTCACTTGTTTTTCGATTTCCAAGTCTCGCTTCGCCACGACGCTTTGGCCAACCTTCCAGAAAGTACTCCTCTCACGAACATGTGCCATAAAGAAGATCTGAATTCCAATAAAATGAATGCAGATATGAAGCAGAAATCGGCAAATAATCAGTTTAATGTTGTTGCCTTCGAGGTCACCAGATGGATTCAAGGAGACCAACACTTCGTGAACAATGGAGTATGTTACCGCCAGCAAAATACAAATATACAACTGTAAGACGTGCAGCATAGTGTAGATTAACATGATTATACAAGTACACAGAGCAAAACGGGCCGGCCTTGAGAATTCTTTCGGAAATACGAAAGTTGTTAGTTCCAAACCAACCAACAGAACGGAGACAAACAATGAGACCGACGCAGCACACCTCTCGTATAATTTGCCGAATTTCGTCACGAACAGTATTAATGCCAAGATGAGAAGAAGAAAAATGATACTCCCGATCAAAATCAGTAGCCAATTCTTTTTTTCTTCTCTTTTAACTGCAAAAAAGATCATCCACGCAACATTAGCGAGCGAGACATAGACCAGAGCTCGTTGCAGGCGACGCCTGATATGAGGAAAGCTAAAACGCTGAAATTCCTTTTCGAGGATTTGCGAATCAAAACTTGGTTTCCACCATTGCGAGGAAGCTCGTTCGAAGAACAGAGGAATACATCCCTTCTTTGCTCGCGTGTCCACTTGCGAAAATGAACGCTCTTTCTTAATGGCAGAAGGTGGCCGCAAATCCATGGTCACAGATTCTGGATCCACACTAACACTACTTGCGGATGTTGAAGCCAGAGTTGCTTTCAATTTCGCCATGTCGCTTTGCGGTTGTTTTTAATGGTAAATGCGTTCTTGGTTGGCTTATTGCCGCTTTGAGCAATCTTCCCAGTGGCTTAAAATCAACAATCACACACGAATTTCATAGGCGATCTTCGACGCCTCCCTTCAATTCTTGTTCAAGTTTGACACCTCACATTGTGGTGATAACACGCGTAACAACTGCACTGTACATTTCGAACGGCCATTGCCAGTTCTGTATCGACAAAACCATTCAAATTCGACCGTGGTTAAAATTTGCTCGCTCTCGAACAAATATCGGTGGTTGATCAAAGGCTTCAACGAGATTAAAAGCACGCCTTCCGCAGGTCACGTGTCCTATCAATCATCATTGAGAAAATGAAATGTCTACGCATGCGTCCGGTGATAAGGGTTCCAAAAATAGCTAAGATCTGAATATTTTTTTTAAAAAAATATATTTTTTAAATACTTTTGTACGCACCTGAATTATTGTATGCATATTTAGTCAAAGTATTTTTTTTTCTCACGGCATCGATAGACTAGCAATAAAAAAAATATCAATGCCATTTATTGATCCGACGATAGCAGAATTTGAGTCAACGGTTGCTTGCTAGTATTTTTGTCCATAGTTTTATTTTTATTTTTTTTATTAAATTTCAATTTTTACAATAATCTTAAAAACCATTTTTACATTTGGGACATGTATGATGGGAAAGCCATCACGCCCTCATGATCATCATTTTTCTATATTTAGACTGAATAAAAAAAAAACTAAGAAGAAAAGGAGGGAAAAAATAGGTAATTAGAATGAGTCAGTTGTACAATATCAGGTATTTAATGAAAGAAAGATTTCCATTTATCAATAACTTGTGTTTCTTTTCCATCTTGTGCGGAAGCAGATTTTGTCAATAGTTATACAGACTGTCGTTTGCAATATTCCTAATTACAACAATAACAATGGCCTCAGAAGCAAGCTCTGTCAACTGAAGAGATTTTAGAATAGAAATCACTAAAATTTACACCTAGAAATGGCGATAGCAGACGCAATCAGACAGTGTGTATTCATATAAGAAAAGTCTCGTGTAGTCCTTTATTGTTTTGTTTTAAAATTTGATACTTACTTAAATTGAAGTTCTAATTCCTGCGTCTAAAAAGTTTTGTAAAACTAATTTAGCTTGCCGCCTTTGTAATACATTGCCGTTTGAGTTGTCCTTTGTAATAGTTTTGGTCTAATTCTATAAGTCTTTTGTTTTGAATAATCAAGCCGCTTTAATTAACACTCAACTTAAATGAAAGCCGACGCGGCGTTTAACCTGATTCTAAAAATATTGTTGCGAATATTTTTGGTTCATTTATGGCATTTATATTACTACATGATAACAGCGTCAAAAAAAAATTTTTTTCGTTTTGTTTTTTATATACTTGTTCTTTTTCCTCGAATAAAAGCCGCGGCGTTTATTAAATTTTTCATGATTTGGGTGCGGCGTTTATTCGAGGGCGGCGTTTATTTAAATTGTTGTGTAACTTTACTTTAAAAATAAGAAAAAATGATACTGTCTGATAATAATGATAATAATGATGATAATGTCTGGCTCTACCGATCAAGCTTTACAGCTTTAAAACAACTTGTTGCCCTTGTAAACGCGTGAGAAATCAGATGAATTGGATGTTGTCTGTGCCTTTCAAATTCTAAACTTACAGTTTTAAACAGCTCCGCTCTACGCTTGTAAAAAGTGAACGTCATAAATTCAATGTTTCAGTTTGTTGTCTGTTCCAGGGTGCGACGTTTATTCGAGGGCGGCGTTTATTAATATTTTGGCTCTCAGGTGCGGCGTTTATTCGACGGCGGCGTTTAATCGAGGGCAGCGTTTATTCGAATAAATACGGTATGTATATTTATACTTTATTTTTTAATTGACTTGGTCTTATGAATTGGATCGAAAGTAACAGAAAGTTGTTTACGGGATTTCTTACAATATTTGTGTACCATCTTAGCACTTAGTCCCACGGCTAAATACCTTGGACAGTAAATAAAAAGGTTTTGTCAATAAAAGGGCGTTATACTATTATTACAATCATTAAAATACGATGACGATCCGCCAGGTCAATTGCCAGGTTCATAAGTTCCCAGTCTGCTATGCGGGAGGTTCGAAATCGATTCCCGGCCGGACCCTCATTCCGCAGGGTCTTGAAATAACTGAGGAGAAGGTGCTGACTTTGCTTGAACCTCTGCAAACGGTTAGACCTTCAAACATCTGCAAATGGACCCGTCTTTTTGGGTAAGAACGTTAAACAGTAAGCCAAATCTCTCGAACTTCTATTTAGAGATTTAAAAGAACCCACGTTATATTTTCAGTTGTATTAGAAATGCGTAGAGTAGTCACTATGTCAGCTGAGGATATATCTTAAGACTCGTACTAAACGAGCCGCGAGTAGTGGTCTGGCCTCAAACACATCTGATCCTGTATCCGAGTCGTAAATAATTGATGATTATCAAGCTAAATGAAAAAAGGAAGTTAGAAAAAAAACCCTAAAAACCCAGAGCTTACACTAATCTGAGGTTGTATTGATATAAAAACTTTTTCGTCAGGAGAATCTTAAAAGGCGAAAACACGAAAATGGAGCATTGAGAGCCACGGTTTATACTAATTGCTGTGTATACTGAGAGCTAGTACTTACATTAATTGCTATAACTGCAGAAGAAGTAAATGAAACGCAAGACTCTTGATTCTCATTTAATACAACTGGTTGTGCCGAGTCCTGGCTGTATCCAGAATGAACAGAATGCTGAGGTGAAGCCGTTTCTTTGGAAAGCATCGTCTTGACGCTTGGCGTCTTATTCAGACACTAAATTGCAGCAAAAATAGATTAACGCGTGCGAGGTCAGAAGAATGGCCATATCATGGCATAGGTAAAAATGTTCTATATATACATATATATCTTATTTTAAATGAGTAGTAAAGCTACAGTGGTTGCTGAAATGTCAGCTTGTTGCTAAGCCTAGCCAGGTGGCAATAGAGAGCTAGTAAGAAGGGGGAGCGGAGGGGGTGAGGGGTGTTTCATTCAAAACCCTTCCCCCCCCCCCCTTCCCTTTCCTTATGTATACATGTGTGCAAAATAGCTTGTGTATTTAAGGTTAAAGGCAGTTGTATACTGGGAGTAAAAAACTCTAACTTGACGGTCCATTTTACTGAGCTCATTATACAAGGGTATACAAACATCCGGGAAAACACACCCAACAACCCACTTCTAGAAATTCCCACGAAAATTGCGAAAGTATAGCTAGTAGGTCTTCCTGTATCCCTGCCTGCCTCTTTGCTTATTGCACGAATTTTCGTTGGGCGACTGTCAACGAAAACAATTAATTAACTGGCTGGGTACTGACACGAGCACAATTTATTTATCAATAATGAACTAATCATCTTCAAACACAAATCCTTACCCTTGAAGTTCAGTATTCCTTGTAAAAGAAACATCCAATGTAACATTCAGAGAGATGGCAAAATTTTTAGGTAGCTGTGCTCAAAACTAACACGTATACTACAATATACAATACTTGAACGCGACGAGTACAAATAAAGTGGAGTGGGACCCTTGGGAATCGTTTAAAACAAATAATTGATCCAGGAAAAGCTGCGCAACTGTTTTACGAAATTGAAAGACGAAACTGAAAAAACCCATGGCTCACACTGGAACGACTAAGAAATTGCAGTTATTACTCAATTAAGTCACAAGATTCGAAAAAAACCCGAGGAAATTACTAAATAAATTGATCTAGAAAAAATGAACCAAACAAATTTGAATATAAAACAGGACAGTAAGTCATCCGGCCCTATGATATGAATGACACATTGTACTGTAGGACCATTCCATAGATTACACGGCCTCGCACAATAATAATGGAGCAAAATCTTTTGTTCTTACCTCAATCCAACTAATTAGTGCAGTCTTTAGCGGAATGAATTCATAATTATCCTCTGCGTTTTATATCGGAGGGCCAGGCGCGTATGATTTTCAATCGAATGCGTTGGACCCCCTCCCAGGATTTAGTTTCATGTGTCCATGTCTGTTTCATGTATTTCAACGACAAAGTATAAACGACACTCGTGAGCAATGTATTTGGTCCGGCAAAATTGTAGAAAGTAAACTTCATTTAAACGACTCATAAACTTGTTCAGGATTAACACAAATTTTAAATCAGTTAACTACAACACATCAGCCCCTGTTGCTCAAAAGCTGGTAATTAACGAAATTAACGCAATTAACGAAATGATAAATTTTGGTTCTGGTTGGTCCAAAGCAACTAACCACTCTGATTACTGTTTAATTTTCCCAAACGCTTCGTTAATTTTAATCGATTTTAAGAGCCCCGTTGACCGGACCAAGCAGGTAAATGGCACGGTATGAAAATAACAAGCAGAATTCAAAATCCCGCATGAAAACAATTTTTTTAAATGATCGACCTAAATTTACACTTTTGTAATTTCAATAATCTACCACTGGTATTAAAATTTCTTTTACGAAACTTAGACATAATCCTATATTATTATATTGTTAATTATTATTTTGATTTAAACTTTACATGTAATGGTTTTTTGCAGCAAGTGGTCACTAAATACGACATGATAGAAATAACGCTATTTTGATCGGCAAAGAAAGTGGCCATGCACCTCAATGGCCAATCGCAAGTAGAGTGTGTTAGTATCATTGGGGCCATTGGACGGGAGGAGGCACGTTTTAAACAACAAAGTGGAAGCTGACAATATGAGCAATGATGTCTTGAAGCGCCTTTATATTCAATTTCATCAAATCTATTTTAGATGTTCTTTTCCTCTTTAGCTTGCTTATAATTGTTCACCCAGCCTACCCTCCTTTTCCTCCCCCTGACACATGCCACTTTCCTTCCCCTGACACATGTCACTTTCCTTACACCTCCCTTCCCACAACACGTGCTACTTTCCTTCCCTGACACATGTCACTTTCCTTCCCCTGACACGTCACTTTCCTTCCCCTGACACATGCCACTTTCCTTCCCCTGACACATGTCACTTTCCTTCCCCTGACACATGTCACTTTCCTTCCCCTGACACATACCACTTTCCTTCCCTTACACATACCACTTTCCTTCCCTGACACATGTCACTTTCCTTCCCCTGACACATACCACTTTCCTTCCCTGACACATGTCACTTTCCTTCCCCTGACACATGTCACTTTCCTTCCCCTGACACATGTCACTTTCCTTCCCCTG
>JAOCPT020586056.1:0-10474 GCA_026546935.2 Palythoa grandiflora | reverse complement strand
CGCGATGGAGTAATTTTGTCGAGAATATAATAAATAAAAAATCGTATGAACCTGCTCGTGCATTTCGTGATTTATGGCCACTCGTGATGTTTTGAAAGTTCTCAAAGTTTTCAAAACATCACTCGTGCCCATAAATCACGAAATGCACTCGCGTTCATACGATTTCCTATACTTATAGAGATGGAGGCTTATTAAAGGTGGGGACTCATTAGAGATGGGTACCTATTTTAGAATTGGGGGATTGTTAGAATTGAGGATGAAAGATTATTTAAAACTTTAATGATTTAATGCAAAGTATTCAACAGATTTTGTATTTTCAGAAATGTAACCCTGCCTTAATGATAACGGTAGATTCTATTTTTTTAATTGGCGGTAAAACCAGCGATAATTGCCCGAACTTATCAAACAGAGGCGATTGATAGAAGGATAATTCTGTACGGAATAAATGCTGAATAGAAATAAGTGAAAAGCAAGTAAAATGCTGAATAAAACTTAGTGAATAACAAGTGAAATGATAAAGAAGTGTCTTTATGAGCCAAAAAGGTTCGCATATATTAAAACATTTAAACGCGCGTAACGTACGGTTTGCATTTTTGCGCGAATGTTTCGCGCCATTCCGTTGAAGCATGAGATTATTTTTTAGATTACGTACAGACCTTTTATGGCAAGTTTGATTTTACTAACGTATGTCATTATTGGTTTTACGGGGAAAATAATGGCTTCACTTTCACAGCTGCTAGGTGGTCTTTTGCGTGCTATTAACTGATGATCTTTACATCTATTTCTTTCAAATTCAAATTTATTAGGTATGCATTGGCCTGCCTCCATAGTTTCCTCTTGTCTTTGCAGCAATTACTCATTGTACAATATTGTCCCGAGCGGGGATCGTTGCCATAATTCTGTTGTTTTTTTTTCAGCGTTTGTTCCGATAACATTTCCTTTAAAGACACATATATAAGAGTCTTTCTTTTTTAAGATAAACAGGTTGTTTGAAATGTGCCATATGTGTATTACATTAATAAACATTGACATCAGATCCAATGAACAGAGGTAATTAGTAATTCCGTGTCCGAGAAGTCTGGAGACAAATACTAACCAGTTTAACGTTCTGTCCTGTAAATTTCGAACTTGCCATTTAATAGAGAAATCACGATGTAATAATAACACATATATTATATGGCAGGCTCGCTGAGCGGGCAAGATGAAGAAAATTCCGTGTTCTGATTGGTTACACGAGCGGGCAAGATGGGCCCATCTTGCCCGCTCGGGATTGTGTTTTGTTCCCGCAAGAAAAAAAAAATTGCGTGGAGCGGAATTACACATTGAGATTTGGGGCAACGGAATCGCAAAAAGGGAAGAGGTTAGTCAAAACAAAGAAAACCTAAACGATTTTCGTAATTTTTTTCGTCAACAAAATACCGACAAACACAAAAATTAAAACGCAAAGTGATATGAAGAAATGGAAGCGTTTTTGTCTTACGGTAAACAGCAGTAAAGTGAAATTCTTCGGCCATATAATAAATCTTTTATTGAAGAAACTTGTTCGGTCAATATGGCTGGACATTGGCCTCGTTCTTTTTTTGCATTTTCATTGATCTCGAATAACGCAAAAAAGAACTTGGCCAATATCCAGCCATCTTGGCCCCACGCTTATTCAATAACGCATATTTATTTGTTCCGCGCAAATTTAACAAAAACAACTTTTCAAATGCGTCTTAGTTACAAACTCCTTAACGTAAAAATACATATTTAAGTACAAAATATATGTACGAAAAACGTAAAATGATCAAAAATTCCTAAGAATGATATATCTTCAAATCCAAAAATAAGCCTTCAGATCGTCTGTACATTACGTGCTAAAGTCAAAACCTTTTTAATTGCATCAAAAAGGAGAGTACTATGTTGATGTATGACGCCATTAGTGTGGTATCGAGTGCTTTGAATGAAGCAGTAAAGGACGAAAGATGGAAATGGACAAACATCACAGCCAACTCTTCGAACTATCCGCAAAGTATACTTCATGAGTATTACAGACAGGTAGGACTGCAAAAATTTAACTTATGTTAAGGATAGGAATTGGAGTATATCCCATACCCTAAGTAGTTTTTGATGAGTAATAGTAAAAGAAGGCGGCGTGCTGATCGCAATGGTAGAATATCGTCCTTCCAGCCAAACCCGTATCTGCCGAGAGGTAACATTTCCACCAAGGTTAACTCGATTTTTTGTCCCTACAAGATCGACAAATTAGAGTCAACTTCTGCTGGGGTCTAACCTGCGATGGATTAGTGTCCCTACCATAGGGAGGGATAGACGTTCAGCCGCTCGAAACTACAGAAACTGGAGATATGCTATAGGCCACATATGTTCGTAAATTGAATAGCTAGAATGAATCTACTAACATTTATCATTTGGAAATGCAGGTAAACATCTCCGGTATCACTGGACAAGTGCTCTTTGAAAACTCTGGACGACGAAAGATTAATCAGTTCGAGATCGTCAATCTCAGAAACGATATTTTTGTCAAGGTGCAGTAACGAAACAGGAGTACTTATTATTCAGTAGGAAAAAATAGCTTTAAAGAAAACCTATCTGCAAGGAAGCCTCCGAAAAGTTTACAATGTGAATTGGTCGAGAGCTTTGAAGTTATTAAAGCACCATCGTCATCACCATCATCAACAACACCTTCTGTTTCTACAGAGAAAAAAAATCAATAAGAAGTAAAAGATATATCACTACTGATATTGACTGATATAACATAAAATTATTAACTAGAGTATATGGAATATCAAGACCTGTAATGACTGTATACCATGAATCTCGTGAAAGAAGTTGCTATTAACAGCCGCCGAGAAAAAGGCAGAGCAATTTAATGACATGCTCTATCTTAGGAGATACCTCAGCAGTCTTCACAGATTTATCTCTACCAGTACGAGAAATTTGTTATAGGTAAATCAGGGACAATTTCATTGTTTAACGCTGTGGCGATGTCATGATGATGAAACAGTTATTCTTATTATACACCGTAGTTTAATTGCAACTGAAGGAAGGAGTAGTGAGGGGCCGGAGGGGGACGGCGGGAACACTCCAAATTGAAAGTTATTATCTAATTTTGAATGTTTTTCTGTAACTAGGTCCTTAGCAACTGTGCGCGACTGACGTTTAACGTGTCTTAAAAGCTAGGTTGACCATTGCAAATATTAATACTTTCTAATTGATGCAGTTGTTATAATAGTGTTCCAAAATTCGGGTCGTTTGTTTCGTCTAGCCCTAGCGTTTAAGTTTAGCAGTCGAATTTTCCCCAAATAGTATTTAAGGACTGGAGCTCCCTACCAGAATATGTCTTCGGCCAGGACCACGGAAAGCTAGTCGTGTTATGCCTTCTAATTCTATCAATATAATTCTAAAGACCCCCGACAAATAATACCTTTTTGAGGGGCTATCTTATTGGATAATAATAAAAAAGTACAATTAAATTTTGTGACGACTGTTTAACAGCAAAATAAAATATTGCAAAGAAGAAATAGTTGTGTTACTTTCTTGGACGGTATATTTTTCTAATTGCAACAACATGTTCCTTAACTTAATATTTGCTAAATTTAACGAGGATCGTAAGGATTTCTACTGACGGAAGCAAAACGAAGGATAGTGTGGAAAAGTTTGATGTGGAAGTTCTTTGGAGGATTAAAGGAAACATAAATCGATCTTCATCCTTCTGGTTTATGTAAGGATCATGCCTTGGCTTATAGAATGTCCTCAAGGTTAACCCTTTTCCTGCTAGATTTTGAAAAGTGCGAATGATATCAAAACTTGCAATAATAATCAAACTCTGAATTTCTTGATGCAATAGAGATTTTCTGAATCTCAATTTCTAGACAAACAAAATGAATATTTACTTAATAGGATTTTAGCCAGGGTTAAAAGTGGGGGCATTCTCAGTTTATCTGAAACTGGGTTTAATGTTAATAGCATGATAAGGGTTAATCTTATGTTCAACAACAGTCAATAAATTAGCTTCATATGTTGGTTTTCAAAAGTAGCACTCACTGAATTGGGTTTTACTGATTAACCAGTTCGATCTGTTTTTAGATTGGGACATGGCAACACACGAAAGGTGTCGATATAACAACATCTGTACGGATAAATAACTTCAGCCTTGCATCTCATTGGGAGAGTATCCAAGGAAGACACCTGAAGATTATTACATATCCGGTATGGTGACTAGAATTTAGTGAAACATTGTTAGCATGATTTATTGATTGCTTCACCTTTATGCAAATACGGTTTCATATATCAAAACTTCTTTACAGGAAAACCGTATAAGAACAGACAGACAGACAGACAGATAAAAAGTCCCCAGGGGTATTCTCTATAATATTATTGGTATGATTAGGTGCACGTCATGTCTTTAGAACTCGAAATTGGCAACTTTGTATTTTTAGGAGGTTTTCAGAGAAACACCAAGGTTAATGCAGAAAAAACCCCAGTATTTTTAGGGGTTCAAAGATAAAATAAGCAAGATGTTTTTCTTCGGTTTCCTCTTGTCTTTTTTGAAACCCTTAGCTGTTAGGTATTTTTCGGGTCGAAAGTGTTTATGTCTTGGTTTTTTTTAGGGTATTTTTTAAAATTTTCCGACGAGCATCCTTATGCCTTTTTATCCCGAAGTACCCGGCAAAAGAACAGCTAACAATGGGCTGTATTTAATAACGGGATTCTATAAATTTACGATTAGTTATTTCAAAAACCATGTAAAATACTTACAATAGTTTTTTGCATCGATGATAAAAGCTACGAGAGTTTACAATGCTGCAACTATGTCATTACATTTTACATTTACTCTGTTACTAATAAGGCTCCTAGTAAGAGAAATTCAGTTATTGTCTGAATTCAGTTTACGCAAGCCTAGAAATAATGGCTGGTCATGGGACACTTGTCCGGTAAAAATGGAAATATGTCTGATCGAAAACAAGACTGGGCACTTTTGTTGCTGAAATATTCTTGATTTTTTTTGATAAAAATGACTCACTTATACTTTGACATAAATTTACAACAATTTCGCGGGTCATGTCACACAATAAATTTCATTTGGACACACACAATAATGTTATGAATGATTTAGACAACACCATATTTCAAAATTGAATCTGTGATTGACAAACACCTTTGTCCGGCCTTCTTCTTGTTTGCCCAGTAAGCTGCACCCTTGTTCAAACAAATGACTGAAAAACCAGCCTGTCGAATGTTTTTTTCAAAACCATGTAAAATAGAGAGACGGATAGACACACAGATAGACAGCCAGACTAAAACGGCAGGCGGGAAAAGAGGCAAAAAGATCAATACTAAACAACAACGACATTCTCAATTGGACGATATGTAACTTTTGTTTCAGGTTCCCCCATTCAGTTTTAAGAACATAGCCGAGGATGGAGTAGAATTCTACGAGGGGTTTTGTATTGACTTAGTGAAGAAACTCGCAGAGGTTCTGCAATTTACCTACGAAATTTACAGCACACCTGATGGTATAACCCCAGTAAATGGGAAGCGGATTGGTATCATTGAGGACATTATTGCAAAGGTACCAGGAAACCAACAATTATTAGCCAATGCACATAAAACAAAAAGAATCTGCTTTAATTATCTTGTAGATTACTGGTTATAAAGAGACAAATATGTCTCCACAGGTAAACCATCTCAAATCTGCAGCTTAGAATCGGTTTCAAAGGAATCGAACTCTTGACCTCTGAAATGTCTTCGAATAGTTCTTACAACTCTTTGGCTATGGTGTCGTGGTTGTAAGGGTTGTCCTACTTCACTAGTTTACTGCTGTTTAGCTACTGAGGCCCAACTCATTAAGACAGGAATTTTTTTTTGTTTTCCTAACCAACGAGACAAGAAGGCTTTCGAATAGTTAACCAAAATAGTATTGATTTTAAACATGAGCTGGTTCCATAAATAGTTTAGCTTGGTTGGTATGTTATGGCTGCGTTTATTGGTCCATACTGAAACGCACCATTAAAGACTGTATACATAGGTCATCGAGGACGTCACAGAATCAATATTTTTTCAGTTGTTCGATGTCAACATGGTTTTGAGAATTTATTTTTTGTTCAAAGTTTTCTGATTCACGTGAATACTAGTATAACATTTTTAGCAAAACGAAGAGAAATTTTACAGTTACCAACTGAAGGAGTAAACTTTGAAGTTGTAAATATTGTAAACTGGCTCAGGAAACAAAATTCGATGTTAAAAAACATTTGAAAAACGTAAATACTACGATGGTTTGAATTGGGTGAATTGTGCATATGGGTTAAAGAGGTCTTCTGTGTTTCCAATTATGTTACAGAAAGCAGACATGGTAGCTGCGTCTATGACCATAACGGAAGAACGTAGCAAAATAATGGCATTTACTGTCGCATACATGTATTTCACCGAAAAGATGCTCGTGAAGAAGAAACCGAAAGAAAAGAATCACTTTTTGCAGTTCTTGGATCCATTTTCAACTGAAGTATGGTTGATGATCCTAGCTTGCCTTGCTGTTGCGGCCGTCTCCATTTTTGTTATCAACTATTACAGCCCGCATGGTTATAAAAACCACAACGGATTTGGGACATCAGAAGAGTTCTCCTTTAGTAACAGTCTGTGGTTTGCTGTGGGATGTTTGCTACAACAAGGTGGAGAAAACAATCCCCGTTGTTATTCAGGTGAACCACTTTCTTGATGAATGCAAAACTTTCTTGTTATTTAAAGGATATAGTTTCCCGTTTCTCAACCTATGCTTGTATTAATGTTCACAGTACACTTAACCGTGTATGAAGAGTTTCCTTGCTATATCTTGCACCACAGCTGAGAAAAATTATTGGCAGCAACAATAAAAGCTGGCTTAAATGCCGCCATCTTGGAAGCTCTTCTGAATCTGTGATGCGGCTACCATTGAGTTTTCTCAATTTAAAATTTGCAAAATTAGTTGCATGTTTTCCGTGAATTTGACTTGAAGCAATCAAATGATATATTTTTAGCGTATTTTACAATAGGAACAAAAAATAATCAACTGAACTTTTTAGCAATTGTTTACAATTGAGACAGGGTCAGTAGTCTTAGCCAAAGCGGTGATAGGCGGCTCACAACCAATTTAAGTCTGCGATATTAGCCAATTCTCAACTAACTGACACGTCATTACGGTCCTCTTTTTCGACAAAATGGGCGCCGTGAGATCTTTTATGTTCCTCGATAGAATGTCGAGAGACTGGACCTACAGTTTAACGTCCTTGTTGGAGAAGACACGAAAGTCTAACCATTTGCAGATGTAAGAGCAAAGGTAGCACCTTCTCCTCAGTTATTTTATGATCCTGAGGGAAGGTCCGGCCATGACTGGACCCCAAACCCCTTGCACTGCAGACTGGCTTGTTACCAACTAGGCTAACCAGACAGTAAACCTAGTACCTAAGAAGAATTGTCTTTTTAACTATACGTTTTTATCAATTACAGGTCGTATCTTCGTTGCATGTTTCTGGTTTTGCATTTTGATATGGGTTTCAACTTATACTGCAAACCTTGCAGCGTTCTTTACAGTACAGCATGTTAATACAGGAATCAACAACATTGAAGATGCAGCCAATTCTGATTACGTTATTAGCGTTACACGTAGTACGAGTCTCTACTCTTTCTTCAAAGACTCAAGTTACAAAATTTACCGACAAATCTGGAGCCAAATGGAGAAAGAAAACTCTTTTCTAAACAGTACAGTTGAAGGAATCGAGAAGGTTCGAAATGATCCAAAATATATACACATAGCAGATGGGCCGGTGATGGACTATGCAGCAAGTAGGCTTCCGTGCAATGTAATCTCAGGTAGGGATTTCTTTATTCATCTCTCAGTCGAAAGAACTACCATTGTTGTTTATGTATGGACGTTTGCAGGCCGTCTTCAAAGCTGGGAAGAAGTTGAACCTCAAACTGAAAAACAAATTTTGTAAAAATTCCCGAATAAATCCTCACGGGAATTGAACCCATCACCCCTCTGATTACCAGACAAATAACAAAAGGCCGTTAAGGTTTTATTGAAAGGGCAAATGAGTTCACCATTCTTTTATCAGGATATGTCAAATGCCTTGCATTTCAGTATTTTGACGTGTTTTTAGCTTCAGGAGGAAGGATACATCATAAGGTGTGTGATAATTAATAAAGTAAAAGGTGCTAATTAAATCTCATTCATACTTTTCTAGTTTCGGTATGCGCTGATAGGGAAGATATCGGGAGCGCAATAACAGCAAGCTAGGGGGGAATTTGTATATTGATTTATGGTTTCAATGGGATTGCTGCAAGATCTTTTACCCCTCCACCCAACATTCACTATCATTTGGTTTCCATGGAAACAAAATAGGTCTTATAGTTGCAATCTTGGCTGCCATCTTGGATTATCAAATTTTCAATTTCGTTCTCATTTTCAAAACACTCACTCAAAAAACTCTTTTTACCCCATACATTTAAGGGTTAAATACCAATAGATATAAAAATATTTTAATGTACGAATGATAGCGCCACTTAGAACTAAAGCATTTAAAAAATATGTTGCAGTTCCCGCTCTGACAACAGCCAGAGGATTTGGATTCGCACTGAATCTCGACGATCCTGCCATTCGTAATATTAGTCTTGCAATGTTGCGGCTTAGGGAAATCGGATTCATGAGTTCACTGACAAGAAAGTGGTTTGACAGCAGGAACCAATGCAATAAAGAAAGCAAAAGTGGTAAATTTTCACTTGTTACTTAAATTCTGTTGGTAGCAACTGAAAGTAAGGTATTTATAAGTTTGTTTTCGTTAACGAGTTTTTGTAGTAAAGTTTTTCTAAGCGTTATGCGAAGTTATACCTTTAATTAAAATTTGTATTGTATCGCTGACGGATTTGACTTTAAAATACTAGTTTTGGGAGTACGGCTCTCATTGTCAGGATGGTGCAAAATAGATGACCGAACGTTAAGTATAGTTTTTTTCTATGCCAGGCGACAAGCTGGCCCCGGTGCGAAGTTTGAAGCCTGCTGTCAGATCGTTCATGACCGTTTTTGGGTGTAGTGGCACTATCTAAAAAGGAGTTACAGAAACGTTATTTACAACAACACAAAATTACACAGCGGAAGAAACTGTGGGGAAAAGGAAAACGTAGTATGCTACAGTTAACCAATCACAGGCTACACATACTGCACATACTGCAAAGACAAAACATGACTCGTTTCTCTCTAGGGACTAAGTAATTACTCCACTCTTTGTTTCAGTGCTGCAAAACCAAGCAATCCAACTTACCAGTATGGCAGGCGTTTATATTGTCCTGGCTGTGGGAACCGCTTCCGCGTTTATTGTCCTTGGCATAGAACGATATTGGTACGGCAATGGAAGAAAACGATTGGAGAATTATCGAAACAGGTAGAACTACCACAGGCTTTATCCTATAGGAGAATTTCAGTGATTGTTATTAATGAATTCACCAGTCCTTGATTTTTGATTGAGAGAAAATTAGGTCAACAAAAAAATAGCTCCACTTGCGTTTCATTCTTTATTTTGCTCTATGGTTTTGTTGCATGGCCTCTGTCCTGGACTCGGCTGAGTTGCCTTGGCCAAGCTTCGGCCAATACAGAGGACTAACTTTCTCCCACAGCAACTGGGATAAAAAGACAAAAAAACTGATGGCCTGATGTTTTACCATATCAAATGCAAATAATACCAGAAACACAATGGGTCACGACGTGGTCACCACGTTGCGACGTGACAATGGTCTTTCCGCAGCTGTTCTATGCCTCGACACAGAACGCTCTTCTTCAAAAAGCGATCTTGCATGGCGAGTCACAGTGGGCGGCCGCCAGAGAGACTTTCCTCCAGCGTTTAACTACACCTACATTACATGAATGAGGAGGAGATGGGGGAGAGAGAGTAGTTTGAATGATTAGACACGCTCAGTCGTTACCCGGTATATGTAGTGTTTAAAACTAGCAGTCCTTCGATGATTGTCCGAGAACCGGCAATCGGCAATCGATTAATTAAAATAACAAAAATCATTATACAACCTAGTTAAGAAATTTGAAAAGAAAATAACCAGGTTTAACGTTGTTGAGACGTTTTCCTTTACGCAATGTCTGACAGTGTGAAGTTAAAACAATTAGTTTGCTTCGTCTATAAATTTTCCTTTGTTTCCGTGCGTTATTAATATTGGTATTTTAGAAACAACATCTAACAAAAGTCGAATTCTTAATTTTCAAATTATCTAGTTAGTTTTAACTTTGTTGTTCAAAACTCGAACAGCATAATTCAACATAGATTGCATTTTCGTCAATAACGGATCTTGATCTCGGCCTTATTCTTGATCCACTAACGAATCACGAAAAACCTGTACAACCCTGTGATAACTCTGGTTAAATAGAGAATAATACATAGGCGCGCGGAGATATGGAATTTATTTTCGAGTGTTCAAATTGGTATCTCACGAGTGA
>JAOCPT020586025.1:0-10475 GCA_026546935.2 Palythoa grandiflora | reverse complement strand
AAAGAACGGCAAGTATAAAATGCTATAGTATTCGAAAATTGTTAATTGTTCTTTAGATAAAATTTATTTTCGTGTCGACACTTGGATATTAACTCTGATCTTTTGTTGAGAAGTTTATTGTTACTGTGTTTAATTATCAACCGTGTAGCATTCCAACGCAAAATTCTTTGTGCGAGAAAAATGCAATGTAAAACCAAACAATCAACAGCGTTAAATCCTAATCACGGGCCATAGAAAGCCAGTCTTATAGGTTTATTCATGATTCTAAACACAGAAGTTAGCGTAAAGTGGTGGAAGAAATTATCGTAACTATCTGCAAATACGTCCACAGCACTATGGCGTACGCCGATTCACATTTGTTTTAAAATATACCAAATCAAGAAAACCAAAACGTTTAAGGTAAGACTTTAAATTTTGTTACGAAATTGAACTGTTTTCTCAACATTAAAAGTTTTCCATCTCATACGCTTTGTATCTTTTAAATTTCCATTTTGGTTCACCACGTTCACTCCCGTTTACATTAGTGTTTGTGCGAACTCCCGTTTTGCCTTCAGTTTCATTGCCTTATCTGTTGCTTTGTAGTTTAGTAATTACTAACAGCAGTTTCTTCTGATTTTTTCAACAGTTTCCAACGCATTTCCTATTCAAAATTTGGCTTATCGGCAAGCAATTACTCGCTGAAATCAAGTACGCTGTGTGCTCAAGAAGTGTTGGCTTTCCGTTGCTCCGCCCTGTACTAAATCTCCAGTTGAAAACCATTATCGTGTGCTAGAAAACCATGTGTTAGTCCGTGCTCGTTTGCCATTTTGAGCTAATTTCCTGTGAAAAGTTTGCAAAGACTGAGTCGCTTCCAAAAGAAAAGACTACACTTTTCCGTCACTTACCACTAGCCCCTCTCAAAATGCCACAAAAAAACAAGACAGCGAGGATTGTCCACCAACATAGTACCAAACTGTGAGTTTTAATTTCTGTTTTTTTTTCCGCCGGTTCTTCAAGGCAGGCAGTTGTTGAAGTGTCCACTATTGTCGCAAAACGTTGCAAGTTTTATGTTAACTTTGTTTATTTGAGTTTTGGCTAAAACGTAATGGCGGCATTTCTTGAGCTGGAGAATTATTACATTTGAATACTCCAACCAAATATTTGGTTTTTTATAGTAAATTATTATTCCCTGACTCATTGGTACGCTTGCAATTATTTCGCGACAAAAGTGATACAATACTAGTGCTACATGTCATGTTTTAGTTCTTGCGCTACAGACCATTTTACCGACTGGACTCAATTCCAATTCTGTAATTTCAAGTTTTGAATTTAAAATGAAAAAATTGCACGAGGCATCACTGAAAACAATCAAGAAATGTTTCTTTTTTTCGTGTGTGTGAGTTGTTAATTTTAAAAACTGCACATGAGAAAATAATTTTATAACCGCAAAGATAATTAAAATTTAAATAAGATTAATTTCCAAAAACTATCTCTGGCGTGAGAATAAAACATGACAACTGGCTACAAGCTAGGCAGGTGACAGAAAAAGACAGTTATCGTTGTCAACCCACGCTTTTGGAGGATTTTGTATGACAAGAAACTGCGAAATTGACAGCATCCATTTTGCAAGTAAATGAAGTTTTGCGTGTGGTTGTAAAGAATCCTCCCGTCTTAGGTTTTACAGAACAAAAACCGCCTGTGCGACATGCTTGCTTGCAAGAGCAAAACACTGATGTACGATGAACAAAGCGAAACCAAGCTTCGTGCTCTTGCAAGTCACATTGCCGGCTGTTCATGTTCGTGATAGTACGAAGAACTCGCCTTGGAAGAAGATATGGACTGACAAAACAATTATTAAAGCCACACAAGGTGCGATCTAGATAGTCCAAAATTGCCCCAGGTTTTTTTAATTTTTTTATCTTCAATTTTGGACTGGGTAGCTTAAGTAGGCTCAAGCCCTCAAGATGTCAAGCTCGCGCAAGGTGAGACTAGTAGACCGCGTGAATTGATGAACGATAATAGGGTCTGGGATTGATTTCTGTTGCTTCTAATTTTGCACGGCAGTGAAAAAAAATTAGGCAAGCACGGAAACAGGCTGTGGCCAGGTTTCTTTTGCAGAGTTATTCGCTCTGGAAGAGACGTAAAAACAGAAAGTAGTTTTAGACAATATAGATAGCAAGATTTGAGGATTTGTGCCTGCGTGGCTTCCTTCAATTTTGAACCGTATTCGACTTCAATTTTGAACCGTATTCGACTTGCTCTCATTCATTGACTTAATCAGTAATAACTGTTTATCGTGAGTGAATGGCCGATTCGTTTTTACTGTTCAGAGGTCGATCCATTGTCAGACTTTGACTTTGTATTGAAGCGTTTGTTATCGCACATTTGGATTATTTGACATGTGCTGACTCTTTTTATATCTGGGTATTGGCCGCATTTTCGGAGCTTTGTGGATATTCGGCTCGATATAAAAACACATGCATGTACCTTCTTGCTTGTCTCGAACTCTGGTAGAAGATGTAATATTATATTAGTTTTGGACTGGAGATCTTCTGCTGGTTCTCTGTGATGCATGATTCTTTTGGTATTTCAAAATTAATTATCTATAGAGCTAAGAATACATTACTTTGTGATTTTGCAAACTACGAACAGACTTGACGACATGAAGGGTTGTCGATTGCTTTAATACACCATCCTACAGATTAGATATTATATTTTAACATTAAAATCCGAACAACTTTACACTCTGAAGACGTTAGCAAACTAATGGTGAATGAATAGATAAATATGTATATATATATATAAAAAGAGAGAGAGAGATAATCAAAGTAATTAATAAATATCAGGATTGCGAAATAAAAATGATTTGAAACAAAGACCGGCATATAAAGGTAGTTTTTAAAGGTTTATTTTTATGGGAATGATGCTTTTAATGGTGCGCTCTCTTGGGCCACTTTAATGGGACATTTTCGGGTTCTCTCGAGAGTGCGGTCACTCGAAGATAAAGCATTTTTGCGCCCACTGGAAGATGAAGCATTTTTGCGCCCACTGGAAGATGAAGCATTTTTGCGCTCACTCCAAGATGAAGCATTTTTGCGCTCACTGGAAGATGAAGCATTTTTGCGCTCACTGGAAAATGAAGCATTTTTGCGCTCACTCCAAGATGAAGCATTTTTGCGCCCACTGGAAAATGAAGCATTTTTGCGCTCACTGGAAGATGAAGTATTTTTGCGCTCACTCCAAGATGAAGCATTTTTGCGCCCACTGGAAAATGAAGCATTTTTGCGCTCATTCCAAGATGAAGCATTTTTGCGCCCACTGGAAGATGAAGCATTTTTGCGCTCACTGGACTGATGGGGAATTTTTGGGCCCTTTTTTTGACACGGCAGGTTTGGGCCATTTCAGGGTGGGCGATCTGTTTGAGAAAGGTTTTTGTATTGCTATGATTAACACAATATTTGATTTAGCTTAGATTTCAGTTTTTTCTGGCAGTTTTGGGCCCATTGAAGTGCAAACTAGACTTGCATTGTAATTGGCAAATGTAGTTTTCGTGACATTTCGGGTCACTTATTCTGGAGCGAAATCGAGTCCTTAAGACTTGATTAGGTCTAAAAGTCCTTAAGACTCAAGTCTAAGACTAGGTTAGGGCTTCATCGGGTCGCTCTGTGGTTTTTGAGCATAAATCGTTCCCCGATTTTGAGATGTTTGGTCGGCAACAAGTACACAGTATTGTACTTGGTGGGTTCAATTCCCACACATCTCCGAACAACGGGAACTTTTCTTTAAAATATCAAGAACTTTTGTAACGTTTTCACTTAACTTTCGCATAGAATTGTTAGAATTTGTTGGTTATTTTAAAAATGATAAAGATAAGTAAATAATGCAACAACGACAGGATAAAAGCAAAGACTAGGGGTAGGATCAGGAGCACGAATAAGGGCGTTAAAAGGGTACGATAAGGTCTGCATCACCGCTAAATGAAATAACAACGCTAAAGGTTTAACCGGCTACGTGTTGCTGCCATCTTTACCAACCAGGCATCCCACACCACCTGTTCATTTTCATTTCAGGGTGGGTATTTCATTTAGCGTTTTTATTTCATTTAGCGGTGATACAAAGGCTGAGGGTACAATCAGGAGCACGACTAGGGGCGTGACAAAGGTGGGAAACTGGCTAAGCCTAGGGGTAGGTTCAGGAACTCGACTAGGGCTGTGACAAGGGTAGGATAAAGGCTAAGACTAGAGGTAGGATCAGGGGTAGCACAAAGGCCGCAACAAAGATAGGATAAAGACAAAACTAGAGTTAGGTTCAGTAACACGATTAATGCCGTGACAAGAATAGAATAAGGGCTAAGACTAGGCGTAAGATTAAGGGCTGCACAAGGGCCGCAACAAAAAGAGGATAAGGGCTAAGAGTAGGGGATAGGATCAGGAGCACCACTAGGTAGGATAAGGGATAAGACTAGAGCCGTGACAAGGGGGAATAAAGGGCTAAGACTATGGGGTAGAATCAGGAACTCGACTAGGGCCGTAACAAGAGTAGAATAAAAGCTGGGACCAGGCTTAGGATCAGGAGCACGACTAGGGCCATGACAAGGATAAGATAAAGGCTAAGACTAGCGGTAGGATTAGAAACTCGACTAGGGCTGTGACAATAGCAGGTTAAGGCCTAAGACCAGGGGTAGGATCAGGAGCACGACAGGGCCATGACTAGGGTAGAATAAGGGCTCAGACTAAGGGTAGGATCAGGGGCAGCACAAGGGCCGTAGCAAGGATAGGATAATTGCTAATACTAAGGGTAGGATCAGAAGCACGACTAGGGCCGGGAAAAGCGTCGAATAAGGGCTACGACTAAAGGTGGGATCGTGCGCAGCACAAGAGACGCAACAAGGATAGGTAAAGGGCCAAGAATAAGGGTAGGAGCAGGAAAATGACAAAAACGATTAAAACGATAAGGGCTAAGGCTAGTATAAAGATAAGGAGTACGACTAGGGCCGTGACGAGGGTAGGGTAAGGGATAAGACTGGGGATAGGATCAGGGGCAACACAAGGTCAGCAACAAAAACAGGATAAGAGCTTAGAGTAAGGGTAAGAGCAGCAACACGACCAGGGTGGTGATAAGAGTAGGATAAGGGCTAGGACTATAACTACGATCGGAGACAGCAAAACGGCCGCAACGAGGACTAAGATTAACAACGGGCACAAATGGATAGGATACGGACTAAGATTAGGGATAGGACCATGAGCAACACAAGAGTCGCAACAAAGATGGGATAAAGGCTAATACTAGGAAGAGTCGGATAGGGTGAGATAACCACTAAGAGTAAGGGTAGGATGAGAAACTCGACTAGGGAGTGACAAAAGTGGGATCAACGGCAGCACAAAGGACGCAACAAAAATATAATAACGGCAAAGACTAGGGGTAGGATCAGGAACGCGGCGAGGGCCGTGACAAGGGTAGGTTACAGGCTAAGATTAATGGTAAAAACACGGACAGCACAAGGGACGCAACAAGATTAGGATATAAGTTCAGAGTAGGGGTAGGATCAGGGGCAGCAAAAAAGACGCAACAAGGATAAGGTAAGGGCTAAAACTAGAGGAAGGACCAGGAGCCAACTATAGCCGTGACAAGGGCAGGATAAAGGCTAAGACCAGGGATACGATCTGGGGCAGTACAAGCGCCTCAACAGAGCTAGAATAAGTGCTAAGACTGAGTGTAGGATCAGGCGCATCACGAGGGATGCAAGAAGGATAGGATAAGGGCTACGAATAGGGGTAAGATCATGGGCAACACAAAAGCTTCAACAAGGATATGATAAAGGTAATTACTAAGATAAGATCAAATGCAGCACAAGATCCGCAACAAGGATAGGAGAAGGGGTAAGGCTACGGGTAGGAACACGGGAAACACAACGGCCGCAACAAGGATAGGATAAAAGCTAAGTCTAGAGTTACGATCAAGAGCACGCCCACAGGCAGCAACAAGGATAGGATATAGCTTAGGACAAGGGAAAAGATCAGGGGCAGAACAATGGCGGCAACAAAGGTGTGATAATTGGTAAGACTAGGGGTCAGGAGCACAACCTGGGCCTTGACAAAAGTGGGAGAAGGGCTAAGACTAGGGGTAGAATCAGGAGCACGGCAAGGGCCGTGACAAGGGTGGAATAAGGCTAAGGCCTAGGGACTCGACTAGGGCCGTGACAAAGGAAGGATCAAAGCAAGGACTAGCGGTAGTATCAGGAGTAGGACTAGCGCCGTAATAATGGTCGGATAAGGGTTAAGACTAGGGATAGAATCAGGAGCACGACTAGGGCTGTGACAAGGATGGGATAAATGGCAAAACTCGGCGTCAGAACAGGAACACGAATTGGGCGGTGACAAGAGTAAGGTTAGGGATAAGACTAAGGATAGAATTAGGAACTCGACTTGGGCCGTGGAAAGGTAAGGATAAGATCTAAAACTAGAGGTTGGATCAGAAGGCAAGACTAAGCAAAGGTGGGATAAAGACTAAGACTAAAGGTGGGATCAGGAACAGCACAAAGCACGCAACAAGGATAGGATAAGGGCTAAGATTAGGGCTAGGATCAGGAGCACAAATAGGGCCGTGACGAAAGTAGGATAAGGGCTAAGTCTAGGGGTAGGATCAAGAGCACGATTAGGGCCGTGACAAGGGTGAGATAAGGGCTAAGACGAAAGGTAGGTTCAGGAACTTGACTAGGGCCGTGACAAGGATAGGATAAGGGCTAAGACAAGGAGTAGGATAGGGGCAGCACAAGTGCCGCAACAAGGATAGGATAAGGGCTAAGACAAAGGTTAGGATCAGCAGAATGAATAGGGACATGACAAGTGTTGGACAAGGGCTAAGTATACGGTGGAATCAGGAATACGACTAGGGCCGTGACAAATGTAGGATAAGGGCTAACACTGGGGGTTCGATCAAGGACAGCACAAAGGTCGTAACAATGATAAAATAAGGCTAAAATTAAGGAATTATCATGGGCAGCACAAGTACCGCTAATAAATAGGATACTAGCTACAGCCATGGGTAGGATTAGGGACAGCAGTAGGGCCGCAACAAGGACAGGTAAAGGAATAAGACTAGGTGTAGGATAGAGAATACAAATAGAGGCCGTGACAAGGGTGGGAAAGGGCCAAGACCAAAGGTAGGATAAAGGGTTAAACATAAGGCGCAACAAGGATTGGATAAGGGTTAAGACTAGAAAGGATTGGATAAGGGTTAAGACTAGAAAGGACTAGAAAGGATTGGATAAGGGTTAAGACTTGAAAGGACTAGAAAGGATTGGATAAGGGTTAAGACTTGAAAGAGGATCTGGGGGAGCACAAGGGGCGCAACTAGGATAGGATAGCGGCTAAGACTAAGGGTAGAATCAGGAGCACGACTAGATCCGTGACAAAGGTAGAATAAGGACTAAGACCAGGGATAGGGCAAGGGGTAGCACTGATTGCCTTAACAAGGACAGGCTAAGGGTTAAGGCTAGGGTTAGGACCAGAGGAAGCACAAAAGATGTGAAAGGGATAAGATAAAGTTTAGAATAAAGGTAAGATCGGTAACAGCATAAGGGATGCCACAAGGATCAAGGCTATAACTAGCTGTGGGATCCGGAGCACGAATAAGGCAATGACAAGGGTAGGATAAGGTCTAAGCTAGAAATAGGATCAGGAGCACGACTGGGGCCGTGGCAAGGGTAGGAAAAAAGTTAAGACCAAAGGAAGGTTCATGAGGAGCAGAACGGACGCACCAAGGATAAAATAAGGGTTAAGACTAGGGGTAGAACCAGGAGCAGCAACAGGTCTGCAACAAAAATAGGATAAGAGATAACATTAGGAGTAGGATCAGGAGCACGACTAAGACCTTGACAAAATTAATGTAAGGGCTAAAACTAGGGATAGGACCAGGGGTAGCGCTAAGGGCCGCAACAAGGGCAGGATAAAGGTTAAGACTAAGGCTAAGACCAGGGGAAATACAATGGCCGCAACATAAATAGAATAAGGGCTCAGACTAGGGGTAGGATCAGGAACGCGGCTAGGGCCGCGACAAGGATAAGATAAAAGCTAAGGCTACAGTTTACATAGGCAGCATGATTAGGGCCATGACAAGGATAGGATTAGGGCTAAGACCAGGAATAGGATCAGGGGCAGCACAAGCGATTAGGGCGGGGACAAAACTAGGACAAGCGTTAAGACTAGAGGAAGGAACAGGTGCACGACTAGTGCCGTGACAAGAGTGGAATAAAGGCTACGACTAAAGGTGGGATCAGGGGCAGCACAAGGGACGCAACAAGGAGGGGATAAAAACTGGGGGCAGGATGAGGGACAGCTCTAAGGCCGCAACAAGTATAGGATAAGGGCTAGTACTAAGGGTAGTATCCGGGGTAGCACAATGGCCGCAATAAAGATAGGATAAGGACTAAGACTAGGGGAAGGATTAGGAGCAAGTCCAGGGCCATGACAAGTGTAGGATAAGGGCTAAGACCAGAAATAGGATCACGAGCAGCACAAGGGCTGCACCAAAGATTGGATAAGGCTTAAAACTAGAGGTAGGACCAGGGGCAGTATCAGCGTTACAATAAGGATAGGATATAGGTTAAAACACGGCTAAGGCCATTACAAGGGTAGGATAAAGGTTAAGACTAATGGTAAAATCAGGGACAGCACAAGGGCCGCGTCCAGGATAGCATATAAGTTAAGACTAGGGGTAGGATCAGGGGCAGCAAAAAGACGCAATAAAGATAGGGCAAGGGCTAAAACTAGGAGTGGGATCAGGATAACAACTAGGGCCTTGACAATATATTATACCAATAAGGGTAGGATCAGGGATAGCACACAGGCCGCGAATGGATAAGATTAGAACTAACACTAGGGGTAGGATCAGGAGCACGACTAGGCCCGTGACAAAAGTATGATAACGCTTTAAACTAGGGGTGGGAACAGAAGCACGACTAAGGCCTTGACAAGGGTGGGAAAAAGGCTAAAACTAAGGGTAGGATCAGAAACTCGATTAAGGTCATGACAAAGGCAGGATAAGGGCTAATACCAAAGGAAGGATCAGGAGCACGACTAAGGCCGTGACAAGGAAAGGATTAAAACTAAGACTAGGCGTAGGATCAGGTGCACGACTACAGCCGTGACAAGGGTAGGATAAGGGCTAAGACCTGGGGTAGGATCTGGGGCAGCACAAGGGCCACAACAAGGATAGGCTAAGGGCTAAAACTAGAATTAGTATAAGGAGAACAACTTGAGCCATGACAATGGTGAGATATAGGCTACATCGGAGGGTAGTATCAGGATGAGCACAAGGGCTGCAACAAAGATAAGATAACGGTTAAGACTAGAGGTAAAATAAGGCGCAGCACAAAGGCCGCAATAAGGGTAGGATAAGGGCCGTGACTATAAAGGCTATAACTACGGAAAGGATGAAGAGCGAGAATAGGGCCATGATAAGAATAGGATAAGGGTTAAATCTAGAAGTAGGATCAGGAGTATTACTAGGGCCGTGACAAGGGCAGAATAAGGGCCTTAACAAAGGGGTAAAATTAGGAGCACAACTAGGGCCATGACAATGGTAAGATATAGGCTAAGACCTAGAATAAGATCAGGGGTAACACCACAACGGCTGCAACAAGGACAAGATAAGGATTAAGACTAGAGGCAACATCAGGGGTAGCAAAAAGGCCGCAACAAGGCTAAGAAAAAAGTTAAGATAAGGGGAAACATCAGGGGCCGCGCAAGGATAGGATAAGGGTTAAGACTAGGGGTAAGATCAAGAGTACGACTAAAAAAATGACAAGGCTACGATAAGGGCTAAGACTAGTGGTAGGATCAGGGGTAGCACAAGGGCCGTGACAAAAGTAGGATATAGGCTAGGAGGAGGGGTAAGATCAGGGGCAGCACAAGGATACGGTAAGGGCCAAGACTAAGGATGAGAGCAGGAGCACGGCAAGGGCCGTGATAAGGGTAGGACAATGGCTAAGACTAGGGGTAGGATCACAAGCACGATTAGGGCCGTAAAAAGGGTGGAATAAGGGCTAACACCAGGAGGATCCGGAGAAGCACAACGGGCGGACTACGGAAAGCATCAGGGCAGGACAAGGGCCGCAACAAAAATAGGATTAGGGCTAAGACTAAGGGTAGAATCAGCAGCAAGACTAAGGCCATGACAAGAGTGGGATAAAGGCTAAGACTAGGGGTAGGATTAGGATCACGAATAGGGACATGATAAGGGTAGGAAAGGGCTAAGATTAAGGGTAGGAACAGGAGCACGACTAGGGACATGATAAGGGTAGGAAAGGGCTAAGACTAAAGGTAGGATCAGGAGCACGACTAGGGACATGATAAGGGTAGGAAAGGGCTAAGACTTAAGGGTAGGATCAGGAGCACGACTAGTGAGAAGACAAGGGTCCCAACTGTCTTAACTGTGGTAGCCATAGCGAAGGGATGGCCGTATTGAAGGGATGGCCGTATTGAAGGGATGGCCGT
>JAOCPT020585990.1:0-10475 GCA_026546935.2 Palythoa grandiflora | reverse complement strand
ATGTTTATTTTTGTCCTGGTCCGCTTTTCCTGAGTCTGCGGGTTTTCTGGCCGGCGACGTTATTGTTTGCTCTTCCGACTGGTTATCTTCCTCTGAGGAACTGCTGTCACCTGCAAGGTGATAGCTGGAAAACACACAAATACACAAATTGTTGTAGCACCTCTGTAGTAAGATCTGTTTATCAAGCCTAAACTTTCAGAAACAGGACACATGTACGCCTGTAGTCAATTTGGCAATTAGTAAACATGAATTAACTCCTTCGAGCTGACGACCTGGGCAACTACTAATTTATCAACGTGTGGATATATTGAGCCTAGCAGTTAGCAGGTCATATACCCGATGCTCCATCTAGAAGAACCAAGTTAAGTGAACCGTTCCCTACGTGAGTTCCTGTAGCTCAGTGGGTAGAGGGTCTGACCGGTAATCAGAGGGTCATGCGTTCGATTCCCGTTAGGGACTCAGAAGTTTTTTCTTCTGAGAAAAAGAAGTTTGTTTCAACACAAACATTTCTTCTATAACTCCTTCGAGTTCAAAACAATTGAAATAAAATTTCATCAAATGAGAAGCTTCTAAAATAAATTTTGATCTACTGAGACTACAATTTATGGGTGTGGTGTGAGCTCGTTTTCCTAAGTTTTTGTACAGTACACATGTAAAATGATAACCTACACTAGTAAAATGCAAAAAGAAAAATCGTGAGTCAGATGCTGCTGCAGGTTTGGATTTGTTTATAAAACTCTTGAAAATTTTCCCACAAAATTCCAGGAGTACAGCGAAATGATCTGGTTTTCCAGGGCCCTGGAAAAAAAATTGCAAAATTCCAGGAGTTTTCCAGGAATCCCAGGAGTAGTGGGAACCATGATATCAAAAACTCGTGCTTCGTGGTTCATTGGATTATCCAGACAGTGAGAAACATATGAAAGTGCCTGCTCACGAAGTATGGCTTCTTAAACCAACGGCCGACTGTTATCATTTATTAGTTGTTGTGTTTCGTTAATTAAAAAATAGCTACAGATATTGTGATAAAAACAGTCTACCAATTAAACAATAGTTTTAAAATGTGACAAAAACAGTTTGTTAATTAAACAATAGTTTTCGAAAGTGTCATTTGGGAGTTATCCAACTTTATTTAGTGTTTATCATATTCAGTTTTTTGTGAGACATGGAAGAGTCAAGTTCAAGGTTTCGAACGCCCAAAACTTTTGACCAGGAAAATTAGTGTGTTATTAATACTGTTCCGAAATCTATGGTCTACAAAAACAAATGGGCGTTACAGATTTTTCGAGAATGGCAAAACCAAAACAGCGCTCAAGATTTGCACCATTGAGCCTGGGGACTGTTCAAAGGTGAAGACATTGGTGTAGATGTGCAAGAGCTGACTGAAAGTATTGAAAACATGAATACCAAAAGCCTAAACTACTGGCTATCCAAGTTCGTGCAGGAGTTTGTAAATAAAACAGGTGGACGATATTCCTCTCGGACGCTTTTCAGTATTCACTATTGTCTGCGGCTTGAGCGTTTCTTGGTTGAGAAAAATGGCGAGGGCGCCTTAAATCCATTGGTTGAGAGCAACAAAAGGTATTTCGACTAATTTTTAAGAATTTTTATATGTTCTTTGCATTTGAACTTTGAAGTTGTTATAAATTCTACGAACTGTTATAATATGTGATTTACTCAACTACTGTGTTACATTCTTTGAAGAAAATATATTTTTGTTGCTTGCGTGAGCCGTATTTAGTTAGAATTAATTTATTCATGTCACAATATTAATCTAGACTCCGTAGACATTTGGATATTGTATCCAAATCTTTAAAGATTTTCATCTAGTTTTCATTGGGTATCCAAACGCCTCCACGTGATGGAGCTATGAATTATTAATGAGTTTGAGAAGTATAAACCAAGTGCTGTGAAGGAAACTACTTGCTAAACGTAAAGAATTGGCATCGTAACACGCTTGCTCGGTAAGTCGTTGCTTAACACGTTAGTTAATGCTATCATCTTCCAAAAACTCACTGTCTGGTTGGTAGCTTCTTCTTTTTCTTATAACTATCAGTTATCCACTTGCTGAAAACGATTTTCCCTCTTCCTATAAACAGCATAACGCCATTGTATCAATTACTTGACAACACAAAAACAGACTTGGTAACTCCGTATCATATAATTTTACACTTGAGGGAGTCGGTACCTTAAAGAATTTTCCCCCCAGGATTTTGTTGGTGAAAGTCAGAGATCTTTTCTGACTGCAGGAGTTTCAAATTAAGGGGTCGAGGGTCGCAAGCGACATTTATCAGCCTCATTTCCGACGTCTGATTTCGTCGCAACAACTCAGAGTTCGGTTCTAAGGATCTTGATTGTTGTTTTAGTATTGGTAATAGGACTGAGTGGAGTCCAATTCGGTCTGTTATCATTACGCGTGATTAACAAAGTCCTATTACCAATTTCTTATAATAATACAATTTCTGAAAACTGAGTTTTGTTATCGGATAGTTTTCCTAAGGCGGTTAGGGAAAAAGAGAGTTCAGAATGGGCCAATCAGATTTGAGGAAATTGTAATTATTGTATTAAAGAAATAGTAATAGGACTGAGTGGAGTCCAATTCGGTCTGTTATCATTACGCGTGATTAACAAAGTCCAATTACCAATTTATTATAACAATTACAATTTCTGAAAACTAAACTGAAAGACGAAATCTTTGCAGTAAAAACACATTTTACTAATTTTCATAACATTCGTAATGGTAATGCAATGAGTGGAGTCCATTTCTGTCTGTTATCACTACTTGTTGCTGATCGGTCAGAAATCCTGAAGACCGGATTGTGATCGGTTCATTCAACAGTCTCGTTAACAGGTAGTCAGTAATAAGTAGCCGATAACATAGTTTTGTTATCGGATAGTTTTCCAAGGCGATTAGGGAAAAAATCAAGTTCAGAATGGGCCAATCAGATTTGAGGATTTTTGTAAAAAATTATTATAATAAAACTTCACCCTGAAGAAACGTAATCCAGTTGCCCTTTGAGAACAAAACAAATTCCTATCGATCGCAATAACAGCTAAGGACAAAACCACCAAATTACTGCGATTTAAGTTAAAATGACTCAGAGATTACTAACTTTTTTTAACTCTCTGCTATTTTTGCCAACCAAGCCTGCAAAACGCAGGAAATGTGCTTCCATACAACTCGAATTTAAAGCTTTCTGGGAAGCTTCCCCGAGCATCCCCTAGAATGCTTGTGCTTTGCGCTCGGAGACATCCCCCAACAAAAATCTTGTGTATGGGCTTTTACTTTATCTACAATCATTATGGAAAGAAATTGTCACTGAAGATGAAGAACCTTGCAAAAAAAATCTTTGACTTTGATAAAATCATATGATCTGGCCTTGAATTAACAGTCTCTAACATTCAGTTCCTTTTATTTTTTAACATTCTAACATCCGATTTAATTTTTGTTATTCTATACAAGAATAGCGTGGATACTCTTCTCCCTTTTATCCTGATCAAACCATTGACCGGAGAAAGCAATAAATACAAATAACTTTACAGAATCATTTTTAACAACAGCAATAATTTTAAGCATCATTCGAATTTCATTTACACTTAAGGAGGCATTACGGTTAAACGCAATTTTTAGCGTTTACTATCGATTATATCACCGTGCCTACTTTGAAATTTTGAAAATCCTCAATTACATTCACAGACTGAATACACAGAAAGCATCTTGAATATTTTCAGATTTTTCGGATTAGATTTAGGTGTTAAGTAAAGGGTGAGAGATTGGTAGTTTTAAAGAGAAATTTGAGTTTTGGGATTTTAGGTTAGTATTAGAAGTTAATATTTGATAGAAAAGCGCCAAACCGTCCCCAAACCAAAGCTGCACTTGCGCATGGTCAGGAGGGACGGTTTGGTGCTTGTCCTAAAAAATTTCCCTCTTCAAATCTCCTTCTCAACTCTTTCTCTATCCACCAAAATTTTAACCGTAATGCCCCCTCAAATATATACTACTGAAGAACAACATCCACATATGATTCAATTTATTGCAGGTGGTGCAATTCAAATGGTAGATCCATTCCCTCCTAATATTTATCCAATTGAGGGTTCAGCCGCCTCTATTACATGCATAGCGAAAGGAGACACGGACGAGGTTCGTTTTGTGAGGAGAACAGCAAGTGGTCGATATGTTAAATACCCTGAATCGGAACGAGTTTTTACAACCAATTATACAGTTGGAGGTATGATGCTTTTGATTATCAGATATACTTCCCAGCCCTTCTGCATTCATCTGAAGGCTCTGCATCTTCAGATGCAGCCATACAATACTATACTATACCTTCAGTTTTGCTTTAGTTTTAATATGGAAAATTTAATTCAGTACCTCTTTTTACAATTCTTTAATATTATAATATTCAGTCAAGGAAGTTGAGACAATAAAAAATATTCTTCCAAAATGGTGACAAGTGCAACATCAGAAAAATGGAAAAATCTTTCTACTCCCTCTCTTCAATATATGTAAATTATTATATCTAAATATTTAAGTCTGAACAACAAAGCCTACTAGAGTACTATTACTAGAGGTTTAACTACGATTCTGTTTTTTTTTTCAGACAAAATTTTCTTCACACTAAATTTTAAGGAAATTAAACCTGAGGATGACAGTACAGTACAGAGGTACGAGTGCTGGGCTCACAAGAAGGGAGACAACACTGATGAATGGGATAACTCAGCAAAACATGGCTTTAGTGTGGACGTAATCAGAAGTAAGCAATAACTATAATATTTCAGTTCTTCCCTAAGTACGGTACTACAATGATGCAAAATTCTGCTCTTTCTCATATGCTTTACTGCTGACTTTTCTTCCCAAAAATAAAAACAGACAGAAGATTAAAAAGTTTTGGTAAATATTAATTAAATCATATTCTGAAAAAACAGTCTAACTGGAGTTTTCTCAGCATTCTTGACTAAAACATTTTTACAAGCGGTTTTTACGCTTTGCTGCTTGACATGTCGAAACAAAAAGATCCGAGAAAACTGGTTGGGCGAGGTGTCTGTTTCAAAGTCGCATGGAAGTGAGGTTCGTTACGGCCGTGACCAGAGGGTTTTTTCCCTTCCTCGCCCGTCTTCTCGCTTCTTTGGAAAAGAAAAAAAAAGCCTCTGGCACCCAGGGTAGATTTAAATACAATGCTAGGGGGAGCGAATGGTAAATCCGAGACTGTCCGAGACGCCGAGATAGCCTTTTTAAAATCCGAGCCCGAGACTTTAGAAAGCAATGAATATTATCCAAGACCATTGCAGGTTAGCCCCCAACAGAGGGAATGACTCAACTTTAGCGGAAACGAAGGTCACATAAATGCTCAGCACTCGGCTAAGCGGGGATTTGAAACAGGGTCCTTGTGGTTAGTAGGCAGAGATCTTAGCACTGTGCCCAACCACGCCGCCGTGATTAAAATGGTCCATTCCTTAAACTTCACAGCAAGGTATGAAATGAGGAAATTTTTTGTAACTGGCGCAGTATGATTGATTTAACTAGCCAAGGATATATTTCAGCCAGCCTAAAATGAAATTAACTGGCACAAACCATAAAACGATTTCATTAACACTTTCATGCATAGACATTAAAGGCGCATCAGGTATTGTGGATCATTAAAGGAAAGTTTTATTTATAATTAAAAAATTTAAAACGATCTCTGGCTAAAATGATTTAAAACTACGAGCTTTCGACTGCCCGAACTGCAGTCTTCGACGGGTAAAAGGAATGATAAGAAAGTGATGAAAAGTTAAATAAAAGCCATGAATTGCGAAATGATAAAAATGTAAATAATTATGAATTTTTGTTAAAACGAATGTTGTATTGCCCAGGTTACGGGCAAGAGTTGATAAAAGGAACATCTGAGAAACATCAAAACTGCGGCCAAGGGTTCTAGAATTGCTAATCATGCTGGTCCTATGACCACACTATTGATTTTGAAAACGCGTCAATTATCGACAAAGGCTCTTTTAGAACTAGAAAAACATTAGAAGCGTGGCATACCAGAGTGACACCTAACGCAGATAACAATTCTTGCCCGTTATACCTGGGGAATACAGTATTCTTTTTAACAAATATTCATAACATTTTTATTATTTCGCAATTCACGGTTTTTAATTAATTTTTCATCACTTTCTTATCATTCCTTTTCCCCGTGGAAGACTGCAGTTCGGGCAGTCGAAAGCTCGTAGTTTTTAATCATTTTAGCCAGAGATCGTTTCAAATTCTTAATTGTGTTTCATCCTGGCTGCGGCCATTCAATATTTCTAGGTTTTGTTTATGTTTGTTCATATCTTCAAGCAACAGTGATTCTTAAGTTTCCAGATAAGCACGGAGAATGTTTACGACATCATCCAAGGATTTAATAATAAGAAGGTTTCATTTATGTTTACAGCCGGCTGTTGCCTGACTTAGCAAAGGAGCTTGTGCGGATTGCCATAGATCCCATCTTCCCATCGTCACTGAGGAAGGAACCAACAGATAAGCCTGCTTTAGATATTACTCAGTTTGGTCATTTCCAGCTGATATCAAATAATAATATTTCATAACAGTTCCCAAAAATATCTTAGAGTCCGGGCCTTTTACATGGGCGTGTCACCAGCAGCGAAACGGTACAGAAGCCTGCTCCGCATTATGTGAGAAAGGGTCATTTCCAGTTCATATAAAAAAGTTCAACGATATCTTGTTACAATTTTTTGAAAGGACCAACTGCAGACTTGAAAGAGCCACTATTGGGTTACTAGACACAATGAATCCCTCTAGATGTTGTATAAAAAGAACGAGAGTGGGTGTTTTACTTGGGATATAAAAGTTGTTCTGGCCAAGAAATTTTATGTCAAATTTTATGTAAATATGGTGGAGTTTTTTATCCAATAGAAAAATGCTCTTTACGCTTATGATTTATTTTGTTAACTGTTCATGAGCTATTAATGAGTATCAGTATCACAAGCATCAATAAAAACAGAGCATAACGTAAAGCAATTTTGTCTGCTATAGTTTAAGAACGATTGGCGTAAAAATATTACTTGGTGTTTGTGTAAGTGATACCTTATGTTACCAGTCGTTTAGAGTAAGGGATACTCGTGCTATGTGATGAAAGCCAAATTATCTTGCATAAAAGGGAAGTTAACATAGTTTCACTTATTCTAGAAATAGAAGCTCCATCTTCAAGTGTATAACCTACAATTTTTTACTGTTTGGTGTGTTACTTGGCTGTTCTTTTACTCAAATACCTGACTTCGAGGAACGACATCCATTTAAGGGCAAATGTTGAAGTGAGTAGGCGCAAAATAAAATGTTAAAATTATGGATACAACAAAGCTCTTTCAGTGGAACTTGGGAGAAGGCCTTTAATATATTATAGAAAATATTCATTTGAGACGTTAGGCTTTTTGCTACAGTTTTCAGTGTCGTATTACAATATCGATAAATTTACGTGACGTTTATATGGGGTGGCGTGGTTGGCGCAGTTGTAAGATCTCTGCTTTCTAACCACAAGCTCTTGGGCTCAACCCCCGGCTCAGCCGAGTGTTAAACATTTGTGTGACCTTCTTTTCCGCCAAAGTTGATTCAGCTATCCATCCTCCCGATGGTAAAATGAGTACCAGCTTCTGCTGGGGGCTAACCTGCAATGGATTAGTGTCCCGTTCAGGGGGAGTCAATGACTCTTATCTGCTAAAAGCTACAGAAACCGGAGATAAGCACCGTCTCCAATGAGTAACTTAGTTTTATGGCTTAGAAGAGCCACCCAGTGGAAAGCCATTAAACCATTATTATTATTATTATTATCATTATTATTATCATTATTATTATTATTATTATTATTAGCTTATTATTTGCAACTGATTTGGTAAAATGTCCCCATCATTTTTGCCCCTTTCGGTTGAGACTCTTGTACACAGAAGATTGGTCCTCTGCACTGGCCAATGAAATGCCATTAAGAGTATGTAGATAAACAAAAGAGAAATAATACAACTGGTTACATAAAATGACTTTAATTCCCGAAACGAATGCTGTTTAAGGTGCTGATAATGTGAAACAAATTTTAACTGTCCCGAGATCGATTCTTGCTCGGCACACTCGATCTTTTTCTTTTGCTCGCTAAATAAAATATTTTCCAAACAAAGAAAAACATCTTTTCATATTTTTTTTCTCCTTTAGTCCTTACTTATTTAGTTCTTACTTCTTTTTAAAAAAAGACCTTAAAAACATTAAGACGAAATTGTTTTCAAATATTTTAGTCAGGGATAATTAGGATGTTTTACAGCTATCGTCAAACTCAAACGATTCTTGTTATCTCTTGCAAAACCAGAGGCAAATTTAGTTCGTCGAATCTTTTATTCTGGATAGCTTCACATATATTTCTTCACGATAAATTTAAAATTTACTTTCCTTGAGGAAAAAAGCAGTGAATGAACCACAATGAACCCATTCAAGTGAGACGCACTTCATATTACGCACTAGTCACTAGGTCATTAACAGTACTATGGGGTCGAGGCAGTTTGACATTGTCATACAGCCATATCGCTCCACGGCTGATGGCATTAAACCTGACCCTGCGAGCAATGCCACGGTTTGTAATATGCGTTCACCTTCCTCGAACGTGATAAGAATAATAATATTAATTGCTTTAACTAAAATAATAATTTATAATAATATTAATTTTAACAACATCAATAATAATAATAAAAATATTAGAAGAAGAAAAATACAATTCATAAAGATTGAAATTTAGAATCAGAAAGTACAGTCTGAAGTAAGATAGGAAGGAAGGGGTAGAACTGGCTTGAAACCTGTAATTGTTCTTTCTCTTCCTCGACATCAGCGAGATGTTGCCTCAACTCGTCCTCCTGCCCAGAATACTCATTCTCAAACGCTTTCAGTCGATCCTGGATTGAGATACAGTTAGTAGAGTCAGTATCTTAACACTAGCATTAAGATGAACGAGGTGATTAAAGTATTTATAAAGGATAAGATGGGGATAGGGAGGGAGGGATAGGCAAATGGAAGGATAGCGAAATGAAAAGAAAGAACAGATGGATAACAGGATGAGCAAAAAGATCGATTTTCTAGGGGTCAAAACTAGATGGCCCAGGAACCCAAGGATATCAGATTTTTACTCAGGCTACCAAATTGATTCACCTTGTAACCCACGAGTCTCCTCCATGATTTGTGTTCAAAGAAACCGCTTCTAGAATTCATAGCAACAGAACAAGAACTTAACCAGTGACTCAGCTCCCCATGTGAGTCTTTGTAGTTCAGATGGTAGTGTATCTGACCGATAATTAGATGGTCTGGATTCGATTCCCGTCAGTGCCCAAATAAGTCTCTGTAGCTCAGTGGGTAGAGCATCTGACTAGTAATCAGAGAGTCATGGGTATGATTCCCATCAGTGACTCAGCTCCCCATGCGAGTCTCTGTAGCTCAGTGGGTAGAGCATCTAACTGGTAATTAGAGAGTCATGGGCTTGATTCCCATCAGTGATTCAGCTCCCCATGTGAATCTCTGTAGCTCTGTGGGTACAGCATCTGACTGGTATCAGAGAGTCATGGGTTTGATTCCCATCAGTAACTCAGCTCCCCATGTGAGTCTTTGTAGCTCAGTGGGTAGAGCATCTGACTGGTATCAGAGAGTCATGGGTTTCATTCCCATCAGTGAATCAGCTCCCCATGTGAGTCCATGTAGCTCTGTGGCTAGAGCATCTAACTGGTAATCCGAGAGTCATGGGTTTGATTCCCATCAGTGATTCAGCTCCCCATGTGAGTCATTGTAGCTCAGTGGCTAGAGCATCTAACTGGTAATCAGAGAGTCATGGGTTTGATTCCCATCAGTGATTCAGCTCCCCATGTGAGTCTCTGTAGCTCTGTCGGTAGAGCATCTAACTGGTAATCAGAGGGTCATGGGTTTGATTCCAATCAGTGATTCAGCTCCCCATGTGAGTCTCTGTAGCTCAGTGGGTAGAGTATCTGACTGGTAATCAGAGAGTCATGGGTTTGATTCCCGTCAGTGACTCCGTACCCCATGTAAGTCTCTGTAGCTCAGTGAGTAGAGCATCTAACTGGTAATCAGAGGGTCATGGGTTTGATTCCAATCAATGACTCAGCTCCCCATGTAAGTCTCTGTAGCTCAGTGAGTAGAGCATCTAACTGGCAATCAGAGGGTCATAGGTTTGATTCCCATCATTGATTCAGCTCCCTATGTTAGTCTCTGTAGCTCAGTGGGTAGAGCATCTGATTACTGTCTGTGGCTCGGGATTTTTTAACGAAAATTCAACTTGAGAAGCACTCTTTTTCTAAATGTCTGTATAGAGTCGAATTCCATCTTATTGTTAAACAAGTTGGTTTTGTAACAAGCTGATTCTTACCAGCTTTTCTTGCATATCACTCTTCTCTCGGTCTCTAATACCTTCCAATCTTCGGATCTACCAATAAACAAAATAGAAAATAACAAACTTTAC
>JAOCPT020585934.1:0-10476 GCA_026546935.2 Palythoa grandiflora | reverse complement strand
CTTGCAGAGCCGAATTATTTTTGAAGTTTATGAAAATTGAAAAAAAAAGAATGTGTGTAATTCTTCGAAACAAATGCCTCCCATCTGGCTTGTTCGAATTCTCTGGTTCGATTCCCAGTTAGTGGCTCAAAACCACTAAGTGTTATGCAGTGTTTTTGAAGGATTTTTTTATTTACTTACAAACTTTTAGGTGTAATCACTTAACTGCGTTCAGTGGAGGTGTTGTCTTTGGTGTTAACACGCTCAAAATTACCGATCTCAGGAATTTTACAAGGTAAGAACTCAAAAGTTTTAGAACAAGTAAAATATGGCGTCGATGTGGGTCTTGCCAAGTAAAGTCTTGTCTGGTTTAACTTATTTAAGAAAGAACACAATATTTTTGATTCAGCAAGACATGTTTCCATCGAATAAATTGATCGTCTTAAGTTGGAATGAACTGATTACAGTGGCTATGTTATTATAATCAACAATAAGTGAAGATGATCTATTGATTCGATCGAAACATGTCTTGCAGAATCAAAAATGCTGTTATTTTTTTACTGAAATGTGTTACAAGTCTGCCTCTTTAACGATCTTTGACTGATTCCTTGAAAAGTAAGCCTACACGAGTTATATTACTCTTGACTAACATAAGTAAAGAAATATATAGACTTTTCACGTTTGATTGCATGTTTTGTTGTCTAAACGAAGGTTTGTTATCCCAACTGTCTTTCTCATAAAGTTTTCTCTCTAAATGTTAGATAATTTTATAGCTTACACGTCACGTCGAGGCCAAGTGCTCAAGAATACAGCAAATGTTGAAGGTTTTGTTTGTGAGCAGTGGAGGGTAACTCGGAAATGGCCTGTTGACTGGTGTAGCTAGACTGTGAGCGGTTGCATAGGTTGCTGGTCTTTGGATGATCCTCAATAAATGTCTTAACGTTGTAATTATGTACTTTATAGTTACATTATCCTCTAACTGGATGTTTTTGTAGTTTGCAGAGCAATCCAGTGTGCCTTGCGGTGGTGATATCCATTGTTGCCGTGTACCTCATATTGCTGATCTTTTGTGTTCGGAGCGACAGGATTGATAAAAGAAAGCAAAATGTTGTGTTTCTTAAAGACGATCCGTTGGTGAATTGCACGCAAAAGTGGGTATTATTTTAAAATATTGATTTAGCTAGGATTTATATTTGTCGTTTTGTTTTCTATACATCCGCCAGCAAACCAGATACGTTGCAAGAGGTATTCACTCATCTCTTCCGTCAACATCGACATCATATTGTAGATATCTTTGATAAATACTAAACTAATGAAACTGAAGCAGTATATTGCCATTTTATTTTATCCTTTGATAGCAATACATCTGTTACTACAGAGATACTTAATATTCAGCCGAAAGTAGAACAGTCAGGGCCCACTTCTTCAAAGGCCTGTTAGCACTAACCCATGGTTAAATATTTAATCCATGCTCTTGTTTTCAACCTTGCGGAAACTGATTTGAGCAATAATTATGGGATTAACAATTATTTCCCTTGGAAAATCTGATCAGTATTTCATAACAACCACAAACCTTTCCTTAGAGAAAAAATTATTATTCAAGTTTTGTCTTAACCCTTTGAACAGCCCATCATAGGCTGTTACTATACTAGTAGCCTTCTATTGGAACCAAGTTTGGCGACCCAGTTGGAGACTCATAAGTTTTTTTATGAGATAAAGAAGCTTGAGACGACTAAATATTTTTTTCATATCGTAGCGTAATACTAGGCTTAGATAAAATTGAATCACTTAGTACTGTTTAGTACAACGTGTGGTTTGCACATTGGTAAGATCTTTGCCTTCTAACCTCGAGGTCCAGCCACAAGGTGTAACCACAATGGCTCAGCCAAGTGTTCAACATTTGTGTGACCTTTTTTTCCGCCAAAGTTGACTCCCGTGGTCGGTAATATGAGTACCAGATTCTGCTTGAGGCTAACCGGCGATGGATTAGTTTCGCGTCCAGAGGGAGTCATTAGAGACCTTTAGATCCGACTACGACTACGAGTACAAGTACGAGTACGAGTACAAGTACAAGATTTTAAGAGCGCACGCGCTTGCACAAGCAAACTCGTTGAGAGGACGAGATTTGTTGCAAAACTCTTCCTAGCTCGTTCACGAGTTTGCTGGCAAATGCGCGAAAATCTCGTACTCGTACTCGTAGTCGGATCTAAAGGTCTCTAATGACTCTCATCCGCTACAGAAACTGGAGATAAGCACCGGCTCCAATGGGCCACTTAGGCTCGTAATGGATTTATCTTAGCTTTGTACTTTTGGCTTCCCGTGAAACCTATATTCCCAACACTTTTGACGAGAAGTTATAGATATAAATACAGACTTTAATCCTTTAAAATGTTATTAATGAGTATGAAGTCTAGATAAAGGGAACCCCAAATTGGTTGCTGATATAATATCGTATTTTTACCGAACTGTTATAGCCCAAATAAATAATAGAACGTTCCTAGCTCATGTCTCCGTGTACGAGAGCCTGCATTATTACAGCTTGGTTACATTTGGTCTGTTAGGTACCGCGTCACCATTGACACTGGTCATTGGTTTGGTTCAGGAACCACTGCTAAGGTACATATTATGGTCATAATCTCTTTATTCAGTTCACGTAACACATAATTCCCACTCATACTAAAAGGTCAATGAAATCTGAAATAGATCTGAGACTCATAAAAGCACTTCGTTTTCCTCTAGATTTGTCACTAAAACAACGATCACCTCAGTGTTTCCCATTGTTTGAATCTACCTCGCGCTTTCGGTGCAAAAGCCAGTACACTACTCACTTCTCTTCCAAAAGCACGTGGTCTTTATGTAGTCTTATGCCTGGCTATTTCAGTGGTGCCCAATCTTACTCGACCAGATTGACCACAGGAAGCCCATCACGAATAATGTTGTTGCAAACACAGACTCTTTTTGGTTTCTTGCTTTCAATTGTTCCTTAATTGGTTTCAAACAAAAGAGAACCTGTTGAACTTGCTCAAAAGGAATAGATCACCATACCGCTTAAAACAGCAACTCCAGATTTGTTTTGAGCAAAGCTTACCTCTTTTCGAAGTTAAATAATTAAAAGTTCAATTCGAAGTACATTTGCATTGTGTAAAATGAGACAGTATTAATCAAAGCTAGCAACAGTTTTTAATTACAAAGTGTTTTACTTATATCGATAGTATGACCAAACTTAAGCACTTCCTGCTGTGTATGTTAGTTTATGAGTAACAATCTAAAAAAAGTATATTTATCTCAATGTTATCTTCATTACGTGTTTTACGATCATATAACTTTATTGTTTAGGTTTACTTGACGGTTTATGGTGAGGACTACACATTGGATCCAATTGAGTTGAATAATGAATCTCAGACTCTGTTTGGTAGAAGTTCCAAAGACGTGTTCATTCTAAGGTATGTTATTTCGATGGACATCTTGTAGCAGTTTGAATGGCACACAAGACTTGGAATAACTAAGTCAAGTGCAAGATATCCTGCTCACATGCAAGCAAAGCTGCCTCACCTCACTGCATTTTAAGTACGGCCGTCTTTTCTTACAGCACGACGAGATCTTTAGGTTCCGTCTGGAAGATCCATATTTGGCACGATGGAAGCGGGAATTCCCCTTCATGGTATCTGGAACGAGTTACTATCAAGGATATTTCTACAGGGGAAAAATGGTACGGTATCATTTTGATGGTTTTATGTCCATAAATATTTCAGTTTGTATAAGTACTAGATTTACTTGTAACCGCCGTTATTGTATTGCATTGCAACGAAAAGGTCTTAATTTATCACAATTTTTGCCTTGTCTAATTCTACTCAACGGCAGCGTGGTTGCCGCAGTGGTAAGTTCTCCGTCTTCTGCCACAAGGTCTTGGGTTCAAACCTCGGTACTGCTGAGAGTTTATTATTTGTGTGACTTTCTTTCTGCCAAAGTTGACTCAGCTTTCAATCCTTACTCGAGATCAGTAAAATGAGTACTAGCTTCTGCTGGAGGCCAACCCGATTAGTGTTCCGTCCAGGAGGAATCATTGACTCTCATCCGATTAACCTTTCAGAAATCGAGATAAGCACCGACTCCTATGGTCCACTCATAACGCAGTTTGGTCGTGTGTTTTTTATAATCACCTTGTTTTGTACTTAGCTAAAACGTTTAGCTGGAAGCTGGTATGACTGGTATTGTAACAGCGAAGTCTTCGTAGCATATTGCGATTTCTTCCTGGCATATTGTGGTAGGAAATTCTTCATGGCTATCAATTGTGCACACATGTTTTACTATCCTCAACATGGTGTAGCTACTAACAGTGAATCAGAACATTGGCTTTGTTAACGTCTTGTTGAATAACGTTCAGGGATGCTGGCACTGTAGTTACTGTAATAACACAACGCTAACACATGTAAAACCGCTGTCCGGATAATATGAACTATTGTATAAACGTTGTTTTCAGAACTCTACTTTTATGTTATCTTTCGTTTTTAGGCTTTTTGAGTGCCATAAGTGGCTCGCGGTTGACAAGGCAGATAGCACGGTAATGTTTAACTATGCGTTTGGGTCTTATTTATACTTTAACGTGAACTGAGTGCCCCGCATAAAGCCTGGTTTCCACTTATAATAGGGGGTTTGAGGCAGAGAAAGTAAATATATCAAACATTTTGGTCTAAACCCCCTATTACTAGTTGTATTCATCCTTAACTGAAAACGTGATAAAATCGGATGCTGCATCGTTGTTTCTATAGAAACAGTTTGATGATTTTTTTAGTTAAACAGCGTTGATAGAAAAAGAAAACTGACGTTTCGGACTGTAGCGCTTCGTCGGAGTCATCAATCAAACTTAACTGAAAACGGTGACAGAGACAAAGCAACACTCAAATGATGAAAAATTGGGCCTCTTTGGGATATACACGTATAATAACTCAACTAATTACGAAACTGCTACGTGGCCAGTGTGGTGGTCCCTATTGCTGTAGTGTTTAGCACGCCTGACTAGTACACAGGGAGGTGTGGGTTCGAGTCCCTGTCAGGGCATATAACCGATTTTTTTTGACGAGCGTAGATGAGAAAAGAAAAGGCAAAATTGTATGATAAGAGAAAAGCACCTTGCTTAAAGAATTAGACAATAAGACTTTGCCTCACATGTTGAATGTATTTTACAGGTGGATTGCGAATTACTTGGAAGCTTGCACAAATCAACCAACTTTGCCCAGGTATCTGTCGGGAAGGCGGGATGTATTACACTTTCTTATGTTTACGTGTAACCGAGTAACCGATACTTGATACTTTGCCGGACCGTTTTCAGTGAAATGGTTGTGTAAGTTAAAGCTATTAAACTTGATTAATCAACGATATGTCTGCATGATAGAAACTTGAAATGAAAGGAAAATGTAACAAATGTTATAAAATTTACTCATAAAATCGAGCTGCATGTCAGAAAGAAACTGATGATCGCTTATTTTCCTGGGATTGACTTTCGGGCGCTTTTCATAAAAAAATAGTTTTTTTCTTTTGCAATTAGAATTCAAATAATAATTTTTGTCTTCAAGTATGAAACAATTTACCCAGTCGAGAGTTTGTCAGTCTAATAACCTAAACAACAAATGTTTCAACGCCACTCCTCGTTACGTTTATATGCTTTTATTTACGAAATAGCGAGATCAATCTTTATAAGAGTTTTTACACAAGATCAGGTATTAAAAGAAACAGAAGGGACGGTTTCCATATTCTTTGTAAAACATTGCTGTTTATATGATCGATTTTATAAAAGCCTAAAAGCGTAGTTTTCTTTCAAGTTACAACGTTTTGACGCTGTAATCGAATTCCAAGAATTAGCTTTTTATATATTATGCTTCACTGTTGTATTTCTTCCGTGCATTACTATGTTAGTTTTCATTAATATAGCCCACAGGGCTGGGGTGTTCAAAGGCTGTTTAACGTTAACTCTGGGTTAAGCCAGAATTCAAGCTGTAATTTTTTTTTCTTTAAGGAAAGATTTGCAAATAAAACACTGTTAAGATTTTCCAAAGAAAAGATTTGCCAATTCCAAAATTACTGCCCAAATTAGTCTGTAAATGGTTGGAAACAAGAACCGGCTTTTGAACAACTGCGCTCTCGTCTCGACGTGTTAACAACAACAACAAAAACAACCTTTATTTACCCTCAAATATTACAAATACAAATACAATTATAAATAATAAATAATATTACTACTGTACTCGTTGATAAACGTTCAACCCTGACTGCGAATTTATTCTGTCCCAGGAGGGGGTCAAAACGTTTGTCGATCACCACTTGTGGCTCTCCGTAGCAGCGAGGCCGTCGTACAGTCGCTTCACAAGGGCACAGGTTTGCTATGTTGTTCTTTCTTTCTTCGTAACACAGAATTCACATGTTATATTTTTGTTTTGTGGTGTTATAGCTAGCAGTAACTTTATTATGTGTAAAGTCAGATGTATTGCTAGAGGAAACGCTTGTTTTTCCACTGTGCATTGATGCTATAGCCAGGTATAGCTCTTGCCAAGAGTTGTGTAGCTCAGTGGGTAGAGTTTCTAATTGGTCGGTCATGGGTGCAAATCTTATTAGAGATTCTAGGAGTGGAACATTTACAGGATCGGTGAATTTGTTTATTTCTAAGTGTGTTTATCATTTGGAAAAAAAATCAGCTCTTTTTCAACAAAAACTTTGCTGCATGACGGGGCTTTAGATTGTATAAACATTTGTACAAATATCGGCTACAGTTGCGTTCGACGAAGGATCTTGCTGATCTTGCTGAGGATGTACCTGGGCTCATCTCGGATACCAACTTGCTGGCTATTTCAAACTGTGTCGATTTTATGCTATTCAATTATCGATTTCATGCTACAGTTAATGCAAAGTTTCTTCCAGATTTAAAAGCCTTTTTGGGAATTTACGACTAAATTGAATTAAGTAAAACTTTTTAGAGAAAAAAAGGAAAGACATTTGCCTCAGATGTGCAACAGATAAATGAAAGTAAGGAAGAAAGCATCTGAGTGGCTCAACAGCAAGAATCGAATTATTTTGTACAATAGCTGCAAAACATTTGATCAATCGGCCAAAATATACGAAATTTTTTTGTCGTAATGTGTTTTTCGGTAATTTTTAAAATGTGGAAGTAGTAAGTAGAAGTAAGATTTTGTTGCTATACATATAATTATGTTAAACCTCAAACATAAAACGAAGTCGAAAGAGACTGTACCCATGCAGGAAGTAGTTAGACACGAAGCCATTTTTAAATGTGAGAAAACCCATACAACTAACAAGTTAAACATAATCTGGTTAGAGTTCTCGAACCGTTTGAGAAGGCTTCTGTTCAAGAACATCGTTTATCTTCGGCCGTATTTTGTAGTAGTTACTTTATGTATAAAATACATGTGTTTCTATTTATGTTCTTTTACAGCGCCTCACGTGCTGCTTATCAACGCTTCTTAGTTTCATGTGTTTGAACGCTGCATTTTACCAGATCGAAAATGAGGTAAGGATTTTTAGTCAGTGTTTATGATATATCTAGTTTGCTAGCTAGTTACTACACTATTAACCAGCATAGTTAAAACATTAAGAAACGATCCGAGTAAGAACTCGGCAGGTCAACGGCAATGGAATGCAGAAAGGTGCTAATTGCGATAATGTTAAACCGTTAATCTCATTGGCTAAACTTTGAAAATCAACCATATCTTCATAAGTAAGCTAATTTCTTTCTTTCCAGTTCACTCATTTATTCCCTTCTAGTTGAAACATTGTTCTTTTTAAATTTAAGAAAAATTCCATTTGGGGAACATCGAAAATCAAACGGTTTTCTTGGCTTTTGGTTTCGAGTCTTATGATTAGATAAATTATTATAGCACAAAAGAAACGTTGCTTTAAAATATAGTTTCATTGCATTTTACTTTACTTTAAAACCATGTTGTACACAGGTTAATGTATTCTCAGTATGAAAATCTAAACATTCTGGTGTGGGAAAAGCGAAATGCTGCAGAACCATGGGAGGTACTCTGACTCGTTCTTGCTCAGAGCATTACTTAAAAGCTCACAAGGGATACAAAAATGTGGTACAGATGTTGTGAAATTAATGTTTGCTATGGGTTATTTGACATTTTATACTTTTTGTATACTAAACATTTTTCACTCTTATAGTTGTGATATCTCATGAGGAGATTGTCACAGAGCTGGCAGCAGATACACTTGATTACAGTGGAAGACTGGGACTTAATGGCAGCAGATTTCATCCCCAAGGTTTTGCTCAGTTGGCTGTTGTTTCACTCCAGGTGGTCAATTTTCACTGTAGTTTTTAAATTATAAATAAATATAGAAAAGATTTAGGTTTATCAAGTCTTGGACTCTCTTATTTTTGGGGCACTACCAGTTTGGTTGTAACAGTTTTGGTAAAGATAGGACACCAAGGTGATTGATGATGATGCTACACCAGAACTGTTTGAGTGGTACAACTAGGTAAAACCTAGTTAGATAATCAAGAGTAGTAATCTTAAAGTGTTTTATCGACTATTAATGGACTTATTTATTGCCTATCACGAAAGATAATTTATATGCATTGTAGGACTAGTTGCTCAAACATTTTACAAGCCTCAAATAGTTTTGTACTTTATTTTTTGTACAGTCTGGATATAGTTTAGTTACAGCTTATTGTTGAGCACTTCTTTCATTCATTCATTCATTCATGCATACAATAAAAAGAGAAAAATTAATAGAAACTAAGAAAGTTACTTTGATAAGTAGTACAAAAAATAATAATAAATATTAAATAATTATATATATAGCTGTTTACATTATTTATTTGACTGCTATAAAATTACATTTTATTTTTAGTTAATAGTTTTAAAATTAAATAAAATAAGTGAGTACAATACAACACAATACAATACAATCTTTACTTAGTGTCTATAAATGCATTACATTGAGTAACTGGCTTGCTGATCACCCTTTCTCACAACCAGAAACTGAATCGCGAAGGGTACAGCCCAGCGAGGTGATCTGAAGGAGATGTACTATTGTCTATAAGTGTTCAGCCTCAAAACACAATTAATAACATGGTTCATACATAATTTTAAAAACTGCACCATCTCCTGATATATTAAACTGAGTGTCAATTTTGCTGAGGGAGGAAAAACGGATCACCCACATAGGCAAACCGTCAAGAGTCAGATTGCTATGCTAAAGCCATTTATGAGCCAAAGTGGCTCATTGGAGCCAGTGCTTATCTTTGGTTTTTGTAGTGTTAAGCAGATCAGAGTAATTGACTCCCCCTAGGTGTGACACTGATCTGTCACAGGTTAGCCTCCAGCAAAAGCTGGTACTCATTTTACCGACCTCGGGAGGATGGAAAGCTGAGTCAACTTTGGCGGAAAAGAAGGTCACACACTCGGCTGAGCCGGGGTTTGAACCCGGGACCTTGTGGTTAAAAGGCAGAGATCTTACCACTGCGCCAACCACGTCGCTGTTATTTTATTTGCATATTGAACATTAAAGACTGTTATCAAACCCCTTGTACGAGCTTCCGTTTTTGACAATATTCATGAATTCAAGTTTGAAGAAAATATTTTCTTTAGAAAACATATTAAGTTTTGCTTTTGTAAATACCGTAAAAATACGAAACCTCGCCGGTATTTGCGATCTGAGATCAATAATAGATGATCTTCAATTGCAAAGGAGAGTCCCGCCTCATGTAAGGAATTGAATGGTAATATTTTACCGTCTGCAATCAGGAATCTTATACTTGGATATCATCATCAGGATTGCTAAAATCACCATTATTAAAAAGATTTCCTTTTAACCTAACTTTACTACAATCTAAATATTGGTCAGAGAATCCTTATCTAGGAGAGAGGGGGATCTGCAAACCAAAGTGATTCCAAGTCCATTTCGGATTACTGTATTCGAATAGGCATTTTAGTTGACTTGAGCAAAAGATGTTTATTAACGCCAAAATATCAAAATCATTTTCAAATGGAATTAACTATGGATATAAAAAATGCATAACGTTTGCGACTTGATATCGCCTATTATTTCGATTTAAAATATTGTAGAAAATTAAAAAAATTGATTTAAAATCTTTATAACAACAATATATATATATATAAAAACAAACAGCTTGCATTCACCAAAGCACATGCAGTTCCGGATCTGAACACATTGGTGAAACTTTGCAGAATTTAGAATATCGCGGCATGGTTGGCGCAGTGGTAAGATCTCTGCCTTCCAACCACAAGGTCCCGGGTTCAAACCACGGCTCAGCTGAGTATTGAACATTTGTGTGATCTTCTTTTTCGCCAAAGTTGACTCAGCTTTCCATCCTTTCGAGGTCAGTAAAATGAGTACCAGCTTGTGCTGGGGGCTAACCTGCGATGCATTAGTGTCCCGTCCAGGCGGAGTCAATGTCTTTCATCTACTTAACACTACAGAAACCGGAGATAAGCGCCGGGTCCAATGGGCTATTTA
>JAOCPT020585833.1:0-10476 GCA_026546935.2 Palythoa grandiflora | reverse complement strand
GTGGCACCGGATCTGGATGCCTTTGGCCAGAAACATCTAGTGCTCGTGGAAGATCTGCGGACCCTCCGTTCTCCATCTTTTTGGCGTCTGTGGCAACGACGTCTGTCACCACAGGAACAACTGCTTCATGTTGAACAACGACAGCACCTGAAGTTTCATCACGGACCTCAGACTTCTGAGCTGGCGTTTTCACCTCAGTTTTAACTTGGCTTTCTGGAGTGGCCGGCATCACCTGAGATTCCTGTCCAGGTACAGCAGGCACAAGTGAGGCAGGAAAACTTCTAGGCCCTTCCTCTCTTCCCAAACTCTCTTCCTTCACGGGTGATTTGGGGGTTTCTGGAACCATGGTTTCAGGGCCCTTTGTATCTTCTAGCTGCATTTCTGATCCAGTTGCTAGTTCAGCCTCCACACGCTGCTGGGCTCGAAGCATCTCATCAGCTCCTTGATCCAGTTCAGCCTGCGTAGCCCTTCTTCTGGAAAACATTTCGGTCAGAGCTGCGTTGGGCTCATAACCTAGTAGAAACCAGGTCCGCCCAAACCAGAATCCTCGCCTCCAAAGGTTCCAAGCAGCTGCGGTTCAACAAGGTTTTGCATCCATCGCTGAGGTCGTTCGGCGATCTTCGCTTGACAAAAGGTAGCTGCAGCGGCAGCATATGAATTGATGGTTGAATTGGAAAATGAAACTGGCAAACTGTATGGGAAATGCTCTCACATCAGCACTCCCCCTTTGACGTGCCGTTCGGCACAGTCAACCTGAGCCAGCTCAAGCTACCTATTCACATCCAAACATGCAGTGCAAAGGCTGAATGTTTTTGATCCTTCAGCTCTTTCGCACATTGGATTAGAGTGCGCATCTGACTCCCAGCTTGAAATGAACATCGCAGCACCATGTGAAGGAAAACGAAGAATTGTCTTTATTTCGGTTCATTTTCGACGGTCGAAAACGAAGACGAAGACGAAGACGATACGTATGCGTTTTCATTTGGATCCACTTTCGAGAGCGTTTTTAAATTGATGCAGTTTCTCCGAAAACGCTCAGCGTCTTAGTGTGGACAGAAGGTAACTTAGCGATTTAGCTCTGAATCGATGTTTTCAAAAATCTATTCAGACAGTACACGCCTTTTTTGTATAAGAACAACTTTATAAGAACAACGAGCCAAGTTTTTGTGGTAGAAAATTAACTAAAACTTAGCAATAAAACATAAAAAGATTCACTGTAAAGACTGCTCAATAAACAATGAAGGTGGTTCGCCTCCAAATGCAGCCGTACAATACATGTATGGCGCAAGGCGTTTCGTTTTCCAGTACATGGTTTTTTTTTCTTCAATAAAAACCGCTCACAGAAATAAGAACAAATTAAGAACAACTTGAGGCTGAAGTCGCCAAAAATTTAAGAACAAGTGAGCCTCGGCAAAATTTACTGGTTCCTATAAAAAAGCGTGAATTCAACAACATTTAAATGTATAAAGACAAGTCTTGTTCGTTATAGAGGATTATCTGGAGCAGATACAGCCGGCAATTGTTTCAACCCAACCCCAGAGATTTGAACCAATGTTACTGGACCCAGTTTCCAAAGGTCTGTACCACAGCCTGACCACGAAACATATGAGTGGCCACAAACTGCAGAGAGAGATTTTGAATGCCGGGAACGTTCTACAGAACAACATCCAGGGACAATTTGTATCCATGAAGGTAAAACCATAATAATATAGGCATCCGTAAGTACAGAAAGACCGTAAAGTTGAGCTCGGATTGGTAATACGATTCTAGTGAACGTCGGGTGTGGGTGGACAGGCGAATGTGGGAGTGACAGCAGCATAAATCTGATGCTGGTCTGTCGGTCTGATTTCGGGTCTTCCCCGCCTTACTCTTTCGCTTCGACTGCTCTACGATTGTCTGTCTCTTCAAACCTGACGCAGCCATTGATCAATCCAAAGTGCGGCTTTCAGGTCGACCTCTCTTAGGTCTTGTCCACACAAATGCGTTTTCATTTGGCTCCCGTTTTCGGTGCATCGATCGATCGGTGTCCAAACTTCCATTTTCACACCCTTTTCAACTGTCCACGTTCTAAAATTTTAAACACTCGAAATCGCTGAATTGGGTATGTGAGTATGCGCAGAGTCGAAAGAGACGCCATGTTTGATTTCTCTTCAAACCTGACGCAGCCATTGATCCAAAGTGCGCTTTCAGGCCGACCTCTCTTAGGCCTTGTCCACACAAATGCGTTTTCATTTGGCTCCCGTTTTCGCTGCATCGATCGATCGGTGTCCAAACTTCCATTTTCACACCCTTTTCAACTGTCCACGTTCTAAAATTTTAAAACACTCGAAAAGGCAGAATTGGGTATGTGAGTGTGCGCAGAGTCGAAGGAGACGCCATGTTTGATTTCGCATGGACGCGCATCCTGGATACCACTCGCATTATGCAAGATAAAAAATTCCCCAGCCGCCAGTACTTTCCAAATGGTCCGCCCTTTACTAAGACCTTCTCCATGCGTTTGAGTTCTTCCCCATTTGATTTCTAGTACTCATGTTGACATTTTTTTTTGTTCACCGGCCAAAAACGGATCGAAGACTATCGAAAACACAAGAAAAATCAATGTTAAGTGGAAAGTTTTAACATTGAATCGGTTCAGAATATCAGACGCTGTAATCTAAAGAGTACCTAATATAAAGGATATTAATGTGCAAATTTCTTATTTTATCCAGTGCAATCCAGTTTTTAATTTCTGTGTAATTTTTTTAATTTTTGCATTGCGTATGCTCTGGCGACCGTAACGACAATCGTTTTCAAACCGAACTTGAGTAATGTGTTGTTGATATTTGCACAAAATATCTAGTGAGTGAAAGTGTGGACTCGCATCGTTTTGCTCAAATAAAACAGTATGTTTTGAAAAGATGTGCATGTGGGAGCCCCCTGAAGATATTATAGCTGTAATTAGATAATCGAATATACCAGGATGAAGGCAAAACGAGCGTCGCATCTCTAACAATAAACATGCTGCTGCCACTGATGTTTTATAAAATGGGTCCTTTAGTCATTTTAAGTCTCAGAATCTTGAGTTCCCAGTGGGGCATAGGGCCGTGACGAAGTCTCTCTTCCACCGCGTTGCCATCCCCCGTGTCAGCCCAAATTCCTTCAATTTTTACGGCTTTTCGCCATGTTTTTGTGGTTTGCCACGTTTTCTCTTTCCTGGTGGGGCAGCCTTGGGTATTTGGTCTTGTGACGTTTGTAGAAAGTCATTCTAATTACAAGGTTTAAATTGATCCAATCTCTCTTTTTCTAGGGAAATCTCAGTTATCAGCAGTTACTTGAAGGACTCAAATATGATGGGGAATACCTTCTCCAACACGGGCAGTTTAATTATCTCTTGTACACCAGCATCGTATTGACTGACGAGACCAACGCCACCGTTGGGACTCGTACGGGCGGCGTAGCACTGCTGACCGATCGCAGGCTTCTCTTATTGTCGTCCCAATTCAACTCAGGTGAGTCGGCTCTCAGATTCTACACGATGCTATACGCCAATTCCAAGTGCTAATGCCACTACTAAGTGCTAATGTTACTAATGCTAACGCTAATGCTTATGCTAGCGCTAAATATTGCTAATGTTAATGCAAGGCTAATGCTTAAGCTGTTGCAAACGCTAATACTTTTGCTAACGCTAATGCTTATGCTAGCACTATTGCTAATGTTAATGCAAGGCTATTGCTTAACTAAGCTGTTGCAAACGCTAATGCTATTACTAATACTAATGCTAATGTTAACGTTAATGGTAACGCTTATGTTAACGCTTATGTTAACGCTAATGTTGATAATGTTAATGCAAGTGCTAATACGTATTCTACGTACAAAAGATGGAAAAGTCTTCCTAGATCGTTTCAATTGGGCAGGAAATTAATCTAATTCAAGAAATGGCAAAGTTCGAAAATAGCGTGTTGATACTAACTGTTGTAAATAGCTAATTAAAATTCATAATAAGTGCTCATAATAGATGTCTTATGATATTCAAAAAAGCGAGTTGCACATTTTCAGTTTAAAATGATAATGTTCAATTTCGGAACCCACACTGTATAACCGTGGGTTACCTTTAGTTTGATATTATCATCATTCACATAGACATGTCTCTGGAGCAATGTGGTGATCCCAAGAAACTTCCGGGTGGTTACAAGTTGCAGCTAGCGTGTCAGGACTGTACGTACTATCTACCCATTGGTCTCAGAAACTTCAAAAGCGTGGAGATAAATGGGCACACGGGTGTGTCCGGGGAGATCACAGTCTCGGGATCTCCTCCTTGCTGCTGTGGTTTGTGTGGTTTACTCGGGGTTAGTACTATAGCATTATTGCTTTTAGAAACAATGTTTAGATGGTTTTTTTCATTTTTGTCTATTAGCATAATCGCCAATCAAACCAAAACTGTTTCTGTTATTGCTACTGTTACTGTTAATGTTACTATTACTATTACTATTACTCTTACAGCTACTGCTCCTGTTTCTGTTACTGCTGTTGTTTCTGTTACTGTTACTGCTACTGTTACTGGCACTGTTACTGTACTGTACTGTTGTTATTTCTGTTGCTGCTGCTGTTGCTGTTTCTGTTACTAATTTAGTTATTGTTACTATTACTGTAAATAGCAAGGTCACTATCAGTGTCAGAGTCAAGGTCTATCCACTGCTATTTTATTATATTATTGTTATTGGTATAGGTATTGGTATTGTTAGTATTGGTATTGCTACTGTATTGAGATTGTTGGTATTGTTATTGTATTAATTCATATTGGTATTGGTGTTGATATTGTTACAGGTATTTTGGTATTGGTATTGTTGGTGTTGGTATTATTATTGGTATTGTCGGTGTTGTCATTGGTATTGGTATTGTTGGTTTTGTCATTGGTATTGGTATTGTTGGTTTTGTCATTGGTATTGGTATTTTTGGTTTTGTCATTGGTATTGGTATTGTTGGTTTTGTCATTGGTATTGGTATTGTTGGTTTTGTCATTGGTATTGTTATTGTTGGCGTTGGTATTCGTATTGTTGGTGTTAATTGTGGTATTGTTGGTATTACAACACATCTTTTTAAAATTGCTTATAACTGCTAAAATAGGGATTTTTATTTTAAAATTATTTCTATCTATTCTAGACTGATTTAATTTATTTTAACTTTTATTGATTTTAATGTAAAAAGCAGTGAGACTTTGTATAATGCCTTTTTAAGAACTGTATTTATTATTATTAGTAGTAGTAGTATTGTTAGTGTTATTAGTATTGGTATCGGTAGTTATTGGTATTCTTATAGCTATTGTATTGGGATTGCCGGTATTGTTATTTTGGTACTGGTATTGTTGGTGTTGTTATTATTGTACTGTTACTGGTACTGGTATTGGTACTCATGGTATTGGCATTGTTATTGGTATTGTTGGTATTGTTCTTGGTGTTGTTGGTATTGGTATTGTTTTTGGTATTATTATTGTTGCTATTGTTACTGAAAAATTTTATATATTGTCAAGACTACCACCACCACGTTAAGTGTTTATTATTTAAGTTTAGATAACAGTGTTTGGTGTGTGCCGTTCTAGAAACTTTGCTGTCCCAACTCGCGGTTTTTGAAATCGTGGACCGCGCAGCCCTTGGTACGTAACACGATGAGTGTTCGTGACATGCGTCTTACGTTTGGCGTGCTGATGCCTCCCTGGAATAAACGAATGTTTGTGCAGATTCACGTCGACCCAAATGTTCCTGTGCCAGTGGTCAGAGATTTTGTGTCAATTTTGCAGAGGTTTTCTCCCGATCTTAACTAACCAAAGGAAAACGAACACGTTATTTTTCAACGAGTTCTGCTGGAATTCTCAAATTTGAAAAAAGCTAGTGTTTCTGACAAGGTGCTTGTGTTGATATTGCAATGCTTTTGGTTTTGCTAGTAATACCAATATGAAAGACCTTTGGTTGATTGTAATGACCTTTGATTTGTAGACAAGGTGTCTTACGCTGCTCTAGAAATCGATAACTCGAAAAACTTTGTTTAATTTAGTTTTAAAGAAAATGTTCCAGTTAGAAGTAACAAAACAATTATATTGTGGTCAAATGTAATATGCTTGCATTTAGCTAATAAAAACGTATAAGCAATTCTGCGATTCTCTTTTATTCAGCGTACTGAAATATTGAAGTATGAAGTGAAAATATTCGAAAAGAAAAAATTTCCTTGTGTCAGTTTGTGCCCCTTTGTATTTGGGAAGCTGGGCTTCATAACCTATACGAACGCTTGTTAAGCATAAATGATCCCTTTTTGTTTATGGCTAGCTAATTTCTTACGATGTGATCACTCGATTTGATTGGTCAATTTAAGTAGGTGACAGTCCGTATCTGACGGTTTGGACCTGTCAACTTTTGTTTTTGTTTATTTATTTGTTAATAATAATAAAAGACACAATGACAAGTTTAGTTGAAGACTTTTCATTTGTTATTAAAACTTTTGAAAACAAAACTTTAACGTATTTATTTGTTACGTGGCTACGTGGCTACTGCTCGAAATAGTTTTCAAATGACGTTGAATAAAGTTGTTTTTGGTTTGAAGTAATTTTTGTCCTTGCTGCAAATGACAAGAAAAATTCGGTATGGTTAGGAACGGTCAGACGGCGGCGTGGTTGGCGCAGTGGTAAGATCTCTGCCTTCTACCACAAGGTTCCAAGTTCAAACCCCGGCTCAGCCGACTGTTGAACATTGTGTGACCTTTTCCGCCAAAATTGACTCAGCTTTCCATCCTCCCGAGTTCGGTAAAATGAGTACCAGCTTCTGCTGGAGGCTAACCTGCGATGGATTAGTGTCCCATCCAGGGGGAGTCAATGACTCTCATCCGCTTAACACTACGGAAACCGGAGATAAGCACTGGCTCCAATGGGCCACTTAGGCTCGTAAAATGATTTAGCTTAGCTTACATACCTAACGCTGGACCTAACAGTTGACCTCCTTTATCTCCAAACTGATTATGGCTGAGGCAGAGATACTTTAAGCTGTTATTTGTCTACGGTGAAAAGCAGAAGCAATTTTTAGTATCAACTATCACCAACGGCAAACACTAGTAATAGTTTCCAACAAAAATGTTTCTACGGCCTTTGTGTGTGCATGTTTTGAATCAAAGGTGTCCATATATCTGAGAATTATTTCAGTAAAGCTCACTGAGTGTTGTTTTTTGATAAAGTCAAGCCGAGAAAATCCAGAACTTTTCCAGATACCTGCAATACTTTGCAGACTTTTTCTGGACAGTATTCCAAAAGTTTTTGGATTTTGAGACTTTTTGCAGATTGTTTAATTTAAGTTTTTGGATTTCAAGACTTCTTACAGTTTTTTCAAAAGTTTTTGGAATTGCACTTTTTCTGGACATTTTTTCAAAAGTTTTTGGATTTCCGGATTTTTTCCAGTTTTCCAGATTATATATTCATGAGCACAGTGCTAAATACTCCTTTCTTGGGGACTGAATATGTATTTGGCCTTAACATTTCCAGACTTATGCGTAGTCCGGTTAGGAGAAATCCGACTTTTACCAGGCCGACTGGGATGGTAACGGTTTTTTAACCGCACAGAAAGTTCTTGTTATAGATCCTGAATTTTAAATTCGAGTACTCAATTGAATTTATGGCTGGCTTTATACCTTCTGTAGAAGAAACTTTATCAGATTTTCTTGATAGATCAAAAGAGAAATTATTTTGTTTTCTAGCTAGCCAGGTTGGAAGCAAGGACACATGTTTAAGTGTGTCAAATGCGCAATTTTCGAGAATTGTTCGGTTCATTGGGTTGCTCGAGGTTTCCATCCTTTCTCTATTCTTAGTAATGTGGGCAGAGCTCAATGAAAAATTGACAAAATAGCCTGAAGTCGCCGCCAGAAAGCTGTAGTATTGTTTACAGATTTAAGCCTAAATTCCCATATAAAATCTTTGAAAAAAACCTTTTGTAATAAAATCCACTCTCTGTGATGGCCTTTAGTTCTGTGAAGTCGGGAGTTGATTCTGACATAATCCATTCCGCTCGCCTTATATCTTGGGTGCAGTGGCCTTTGTACGACCCCCTGACCGCTTTGTTGTGTGTTAGTTCTGCTTCCGACATACTTAAACTGATCGGAGGACCAGTTTTGGAGACATTTGATCAGACTAAACCTGGTTTATTTACTACTAATGCTAAAATCATACAGAATCTAATAAGTGAAGTCATTAGCGACGTATACAATAACTTGATTGACAGAATGTCACGACACAAAACGAGTTTGGGTCTCCTGTGCTCACTGAACCCTGTATTCACTTCATAAAGTGCGTGGAACAGCAATGGCTAAGTGCTAGATATAACTTAATCCTCTTTGTGCCTAAGTGGTACAACAGTACATCAGCTGTCATGATCTCGTGCTTTCCTTTTGGCTTTTACCCACATCGGCCTTCCCTTTCCCAAGTTGATTCCCAACGTTCACCGCCAGGTTTGGTTAGGGTGATCTCTCCTGCATTGTTCTTGGGGGTTCAACTCCAGTGCTGTTTGAGCATTGTTGCCTTCTGCCCTCCTCCAAGTGTGACCCACCCATCTCCACTTTCTCCTTTTGATGGTCCGCGTGATTTACTTTTGCTGGGTCCTCAGCCAGAGTTCTTTATTTGATATCCCCTCGGGCCACCAGATGTTGAGGATTTGACTGAGGCACTTGTTGATGAAGACTTGGACATTTTAGTCAAGGGCTTTAGTTTGTTTCCACAATTCTGATCCGTAGTGAAGTCAGAGAAGAACAGTCTTCACATTGCTGTTGAAGATGACATTCTTCGTTTTAGGTGTGAGGTTGGTCCCTCCATACTGGTCTTGGCATGGTGAACGAGTTTCGAGCTTTGTTTATCCTGACCCTAATAATGTCTTCGTCAGTTCCCCAAGATACCAAGATACTTGACCTGGTCTATTTTTTAGTGCCTGGCCTTCCAGTGTGATGCTGTTGTTCTGCTGGGCGTACATTCTCGTGGTCTTGGTCTTCTTGGCATTAACATGGAGTCCACTCATGTCTGCTGCACCTTGAAGCGAGTCGGCTTTTGCTTGTGTGTGCGTTTGGGTGTGTGACAACAGGCAGATATCATCCGCAAAGTCTGAATCCTCTAGCCTGCATGTCGACTTGCATATTATTTTACGGATATTTTATGGGTGATTTTGCCGGGGGTAAAGCTATGTCTATAATTTCCCCCGTGTCCACATTCTTACATCGAGAAACAAATTGTTTTAAAACATTAAAATGGTTTATTAATTGAGTTTTGCTCTTCTTTCTTAGGAAAATGAAAAGTAAAACGCAAAAATGTGTTTCATTTTTTTAATCCATCTGTTGTAAAGTCTTTTTATTTCATACAAAATGTGGTACCAAGGATAAAACGACTTTAACAAAACATGTATGCATTTTTAAAAATTTTTCCACCATCGATAAAATTGATGAAATCGATAAAAATCGATTGATTTTGGGAAGAAAAGTTGTGAGTATCGATTGTTATCGATTGATAGATACAATCGATATCAATCATCATGATTTTAACGACTGATAGCGATTTACAGTATCGATTGGTTTTCTGATATCTGCTTTTATCGATTGAACACGTCAGGTGACTTACTAATGATTATAAGTAGGGGTGTGCAGCACGCAATGTCATTTCAGAATTCAGGTGTTCATTTATTCAATACCCCAAATAGTTTGGGTGAGGTTATTTTCACTTGTAAAGGATTGGCAAGTACTTGCCCTCTCTGGGAAGCACGTATACTGTTTACAAATGACCAAAAAACTACAAAAAGTATACCTTCACAGCTTCTGCAAGGACTTTGGCTGCCTTGTCATCAAAATCATTACCTAGGGTAGAACATTAATTCAATGAATGTTGTAGTCGAATGTAAACTAATTAACCTTTTTCGTTTTGCTATGGGCTAAAGAAGGTGAGTGTGTCTATTTTTAATTCTTGAGGATAAATTTATACATAAGTGGACTTTACTAAAATTTGTCGCTGCACAAGTATCTCACTCCACAACTTGTTAATAAACCATATATATTTAGTAACTGTATCATCAAGCTGACATTTCTGTCTGTAAGGGAGACTGCATTAACTAGTGAAAGATCCTGTAAAAAGCACACTTGTTGCTGTACTCGAGAACACAATCTACCCATGTGCAGCACTTACTACGTCATTGTAGTTCATGTCACTCTAATGTGACACCTGTCTCCCATTTGCTTAAAATTATGGTTAACAAACCATTTTGATACATTACTATTATTGTTATTGTTGTTATTATAATTATAATTATAATAATTATTAATATTATTATTATTAGTAGTAGTAGTAGTACTTAGTAGTAGTAGTAGTAGTAGCAGTAGCAGTAGTAGTAGTAGTAGTAGTAGTAGTAGTAGTAGCAGTAGTAGTAGTAGTAGTAGCAGTAGTAGTAGTAGTAGTAGTAGTAGTAGTAGTAGTAGTAGTAGTAGTAGTAGTAG
>JAOCPT020585744.1:0-10478 GCA_026546935.2 Palythoa grandiflora | reverse complement strand
CATACACACACAAATGCACTTTTCCCAGCCTTCTTGTGGATGACTTTCATGTCAGTCAGTCACTCCACCACAGGGAGGGACTAGGAAGGTCTGACACAAAAAATGTCCATAAGGATGCAACCTTTAACATGACCCAGTACAAACAGACTTTGCTCAGTTTTAACTTTTTTTCAACATTTTCTATACAATTGCTATAATCTAATCTTAATCAACACATCAAAACAACAACAGTAACTTAGTAGAACTTACATTTAAATGCATACTTAAACCACGAATGCATGGGAGAAAATCTGGTTTAACCTAAAAAGCCAGGTCTCCAAGTTCAAAATCATATGTTCATATAATTGTCTAAAGTACATGAGCTGTTTGCAAATGGCACCTTTTAAAATTAATTTTTAAGAGTTATCTCATTCTGTCTGTGGTAAGATTCTAAGCTGTACCAGTTTAAAATATCCTGATGACAAGATTGAAATACTTAAAACTGTTACAGAAAAGACAGACCAAAATATGTACCAGGAAGTACAGGGAATTCAAAGCTTATATAAATAAATTATAACTTCTGATCATTCAATTCAATAACTGAAAAAGTGTTACTGACATAAAATTATTAAGTAAATCTTATCCACTAAAACCCAATTAATAATGTCCAAACTTTAGAACCAGTGGTTGAAACCCTATAAAGTTACCATTCATTTTGTTTGTCTCAAAGAGTAGAAATGATTGGTGTTACCTAAGTTTCTCACTAAACACGTTAGAGTTCATTTATGACGACCTCATCTTATCTGGGTACAACAAGAAATTTTCCAGTTTGAACAACAAAAATATCATGATAGTTAAGGGATTCTCAAGCGAGGTAAGTGAGCCAATGTACTTCTGCACTAAACACGTTAGAGCTCATTTATGACGACCTCACTTTTGTGCAACAAGAAATTATCCAGTTTGAACAACAAACATATGATAGTTCAAGTGATTCTCAAGCGAGGTAAGTGAGCCAATTTACTTCTGCATTAAACACGTTAGAGCTCATTTATGACGACCTCCCTTTTGTACAACAAGAAATTATCCAGTTTGAACAACAAACATATGATAGTTCATGTGATTCTCAAGCGAGGTAAGTGAGCCAATGTACTTCTGCATTTAAGTTTCTCACTAAACACGTTAGATAAAATAAGAGCTATGACAACCTCATCTTTTGTACAACAAGAAATTTTCCAGATTGACTAACAAAAATATCCACGTACTTAGGAAGGGTAAAGAAAGTATATGTGGAACATCATTGACATGGACTCCAGAAGGAAAGAGAAAGAGGGGCAGGCCTAAGACAACTTGGCGACAGACTGTCGAGAAAGAACATAATAGAGCAGGATGGAAGATCTGGATGCCAAAGCAGAAGATAGCAGAAGACAGAGTCAAGTAACATTTGTTAGTCGAGGCCTTATGTGCCACTTGGCACGAAGAAGACAGGTAACAAAAATGTCATGATAGTTAAAGTGATTTTCAAGCGAGGTAAGTGAGCAAATTTACTTCTGCACTTAGCCCCATCTTTTGTACAACAAGATATTTACCAAATTGACTAACAAAATATCATGATAGTTATAGCATTAAAGTGATTCTCAAGCGAGGTAAGTGAGCCAATTTAGTTCTGCACTTAACCTCATCTTTTGTACAACAACAAATCTTCCTTTGAACAACCAATCTACGATAGTTTCTCCAATTCATCAACATCATCGGCTTGCAAGTATTCAATTTTCTTTCCAAAATGTTCCACAATTTTTTTCATAACAGCTAGCGACCTCTGACCATCAATGAAATTTACAGCAATGCCAGTTTTCCCAAAGCGACCTGTCCTTCCAATGCGATGAAGGTATGTTTCGTAATCTGGCTTGCCATTCAGGTCCACGGGCATGTCATAGTTGATAACAACTGTTACTTGCTCCACATCTATTCCACGAGCACAAACATTTGTGGTAATCAACAACTTCTCTTTGCCCTCTCTGTAGCGATTCAGAACAGCTATTCGTTGCTCCACCGTTATCTCACCAGATAGCAGCGCCACTGCATGCCCCTCAGCTGACATTTTCTCTGCTAACCAAGATGCACTTTTGCGAGTCTGACAACAAGAAGGAATAAAAGTTACAAACTTAATATCAGCTACAGCAGAAGCTGAAAATTATTGAGGGGAAACATAAAAAACACTCTCTAATCACTAATGAGAAACTGGCCAATCATTAAATTATCTTTGAACTACATGGAAATGTCACCAAGTGCTTTTATCCACAAGTAGACATTTACGAGGCAGAAATAAAAATCAATTTTAAAAACTCCCACAAGACTTAGTTATTTGATTGAAGATCATGTTTTTTTCTGAGAATTCTGTTCATTTTAAGTCAAGCAGGTCGTTTGGTTTTACTGGAAAAAAATTAAAAAGCCATTGAATTAGCTATGTAGCTTCAATTCTATTTGGGTGATAAAGGGGGGTCCCAGATAATAAATCACGGTCTTATTTTGAATGCTGTAACGGATCACCATAAGAGATTTTTAGTATAATTACGAATCACAAGCTCATTTTTAAGGCAATAATGGATCACAGGCTTATTTTTGACCTAATAATGGATAATGATAAAACCCAATAACGGATCATGGACTAATTTTTGACCCAATACCAGATACCAAATAACCCTTTCATCAAAATGTTCTAACTGCTTTTTTGCTTAGAGCTATAAAACCCATGTGGTGTAAAATTTGGGGGCTGCAGAGATTTCCTTGGTCAAATCTGACTTTAGGAAAATGTTATTGAAAACAGATCTGCCATCTATTAAACCTTTCCCTGTACCTCTGCTTTCTCTGTAATTTGATATGTGGTGAGTATTTTAAACCACACACTCAACCACACACTCAACCACACATTCAATCACACACTCAACCACACATTCAACCACACATTCGACAACTCAACCATAGATTCAACAACACACTCGACCACAAATTCAACCACACTCAAACACACATTCATCCACACTCAACCACACATTCAACCACACACACAACCACAAATTCAACCACACATTCAACCACACATTCAACCACACATTCAGCCACACATTCAACCAGACACTCAACCACACATTCAACCACACACACAACCACAAATTCAACCACATTCAACCACATATTTAACCACATATTCAACCACACACTCAACCACACATTCATTTGTATTAAGTGAAAATGAGAGCTCATTAATCGCTGATTGAGATGAACTTCCTATTAACATAATCTTATACCCTATTACATCAGCACAAAACAATAAACTTACATGACAGAATACAATGCACTGCCCCATGGACACTACACCATACATGTTGGACAGCGCCTGGTACTTTTCTTCCTGATTACGGCAAGAAACATAAAACTGCTTGATATTATCCAGACTCTCCTCCTCACGGCGTAGCTGGATAATCACAGGATTAGGGACGATGGTTTGTGCAAACTTCATGACCAGTTCATCATATGTGGCTGAGAATAATAACATCTGGCAGTCATGGCTAAGCGTCCTAGGAAATATTCAATCATATTGCCAAAAGCTGTTAGAATTGTTTTTATAGCTGACTTGATAGAACTGTCTCCCAACTAAGCTGGCCAGCTAAATCCATTTACCAGCCTATTGGCCCACTACAACCAGTGCTTATCTCCAATTTCTGTAGTGTTTTATAAGCAGATGAAAGTCATTATTGAACCTCCCTGGACAGGACACTTGTCCATCGCAGATTAGTCCCCAGTAGAAGCTGTTACTCATTTTACTGATCTTGTGAGGAAGAAAAGCTGAGTCAACTTTGGTAGAAAAGAAGGTCACACAAATATTCAACACAAGGCTGAGCCAGGGTTTGTGCCCAGGACCTTGTGGTTAGAAGACAACCATGCCACCATCCAGACTAAGAGAACATATAATAATAATAATAACAATAATAATAATAATAATAACAATAATAATTATGACAATAATAAAAAATAATAATAATAATATTAATAATAATCAGCTGTGAGGGATGTGTTAGGAGTGAAGAAAATAGATTGGGATTGTATGTAAAGAATTTGGAAGGGATCTACTTAGAGGCATCAAAGTCTCTGATGTCATTGAGTACGAACGTGTAGAAAGCGAGGAGTTCAAGAACACTTTGTATGAGGAGAAGTTAAGGAATTGGAAGTCGAAGAACATGCACGGTCAATATTTGAGAGATTTGCCAGACACGACATATGTTGTGGGAACATGGGAATGGCCAAGAAAGGTAGATCTGAAAGTGCAGACTGAGGCCCTATTATGTGCTGCTCAGGAGCAAGCTATTAGGACATAATATTGATAAGATGGCAGAGTCGCACATTACAAGATTACTGTACCAGAATGCATTGCTTGTTTAGATGATCACCAAAAATGTTGGGAGTTGTTGCATTCGTTTGCATGCACCATACAACAATTACCAACAACTGCCAACATTTGTTGGTCTAACAATGTTAGGACTTGTTGCGCCTGTTTGCATGGGCCTTAACAGAGTTCTCCCCAGAGCAAAGGTAGCAGAGTGTAGGTTCATTATTATCAAGTAATCAATTATATGAAACCAGACTGGCATAAAGCAATCTGTTGCTAAGGTTACAGACATCATGTGACTTGTCTGGGCTGATAAAAGTAACCAGCATTGAGATGACCAGAATGGCATTCTGACACAGGAAAAACATGCTGTTTTGAGCTTGTGTCTTGAGAACATTTTACCAAAACCTTTAGTCCTATCTCTTTTTTATTTTTGGGAAGAAAAGAGCAAAGTGGAGTACGAGTAACAGTAGAGTGGCAGAGCACCGCTGTACCACTCTGTGGGGAAAACTCTGCTTAAGAGATCTCCCTATTAAAGTCTGTAGTATTAGATTCCATTCTCCACACAGAAGTTTAAAGACACTATATAAAACTCAACTAACTTGTGTATCCTGACGGACTGGTCTTGATGTCCCTGGAGTGCAATCATCACATCAGCTTCATCCAAAACAAACACGCGAATCTTTTTGGGATCAAAATTTTTATGCCTCATAATCCAATCTAGAACTGTTCCTGGCGTTCCAATAATAATGTGGTCTTGGATTTTATGACCTCGCATCACTGAAAGAGTTGAAAGAAAACCAACCAAACTCAATTCTCCATGATCCCCCAAATTGCTTTTCAACTAATAAAAGTATACTGGGCATCATATACTGTAATCAAAGGTGGCTTTTAGCCAAGGCATGAAATGTGACGTGAGATTACTGTTTAAAAATTCTTTGCTATTTCACCTACAAGGACTTAAAATAAATTAATCTGTCGGCGTTAGGCACGAACAGACAGGTTACGGAGAAAGGGATGGACATCAAATTTTTTCTGAAAATTAAATCTATAAATTACTGCCAAATTCATTGCTACAATGGTCGAGAAGGGTCACCTCAAAATTTTGTGACAAATATTTTGAGAAAACTTCGCGGACAAAAACATTTCGAAACAAAAACTTCGCGACAAAAAAAATTTGGAGCAAAACTTTGAGACGAAGACTCTACAGAGGCTTCACTGGGTTGCCTGTGTCAGTCACTTTCATCTTTTTCAAGACTAGTACTGAGTTCTTCGTGTATATTCGACCCTCCACTCCAGTTTGTCAACAAAAAATTGCAAATTTTAGAATTTCCGGCCTTACATGTATAATGCCTTAAAAATGAACAAAAATGAGTTCAATTTTAATGTTTTTTTCATTTTTTCCCCTTGAGGAAGCTGAATCATCTTGATAACAAGGCAAATGGGTTCTTTGTAGAGAAGTTTGGCAGTAAAAACGTCACTCAAGATCTAGAAGATGAGGATCTTTGGTCCCGAACAGAATCAGTTATGAAAGCACAAGAAAGTAAAGTTGTTGAAACTCTTGAGAATGCAGGAATTGTAGCAGAAGGGGATGAGACATTCAGTAATGGTAATGAGGAGAAGCTGTGGAGAATAGTTGAAGGCAAAGCTGACATTTTAGGAAATGCAGTCTAAGACAATAAGTTTGCTGCAAAGGTTCAAGTAACCAGGACTGCAAAGTCTGACAGTTTACCCACAAGTCTTCAAGTTTTGGTGCTGACCTCCAGAACTCACGGTGGGTCTTGAAAAATTCATGCCAACCTCCTAAAACTGCCAAAAAAAACTCTACATGGGAGGTATAACAGTATAACAAGCAGTATTCATATTGAAAACATATCTGGCAAAGCATTGTTATGTTCTGATATTGCTGTTTGATAGGAAATTTGTCACTGATTATATCATTCCATTAAGAATTATCATTGCAACTGTCTACACTACTCAGTCAATAGATGACTGAGATTATTGCTGTTCAGGGGGGACTGAGATTATTGCTGTTCAGGGGGGACTGGGAGGGGGCTTCACTAAAGTTTGACCACAATTAATCTTTTGAGCTTGAAAGCTCTGAGGTAGCATGAATGCAAAAGAGTCATTTCAAATTTAAATGTAACTTTGGTAGTCTGTGACAATCAGACACACCATTGCTGGCAAACTGATTCAGACAAGACATTACATCCAGCTTTTAGGATATTTTGTTCAAAAAAAATACTTTCGCTGCAAAGACCAGTAATTATATTTTCAGAATTCTTAGACCATTTCTTTGGGCTAGTGAATATCTTTCTCTAAAAGTGTTACATTATAGTTTTGTTTGCTGTAAGTAGGCCATTTCCACTCCTTAAACATTTTCACCAAAAATTAGTCATGTTTCTTATGGTATAAACTTTTGTGTTTGACGTCCTGGCAATTAAATTGAAATTCTACTTGTCCACATTACATTAGCCAGCTTAAAGTGCATGTATAAAAGTGGAAAATAATAAAAATACAACTTATGTGCTATTTGGAAAGCCTTTTTTTGTCTCGTGTAGTTTTCAAGATATTCACTTAAATTTCTTACATTGAGTTTTTTGGTTTTGTGGATTGGGTGATTTTTTGGGTTTTCACTCGACAATACTTTGGATTTGCGGTTTTAATGCTTTTGCAGTTTGCATTTTTTCCTTTATTTAGCATCTGGAAATCTAGTAATGGATTTTAGGATTTGTTATTTTTTGTGGTTTTCTGTTTTTGCCACTCGTTTTCTTTATGGATGGCAACACTACATAGAGCCAATAAGAACATCAAAATATTTTCTTTTTGAAGCAAGGTCACATTATCAAACGACATTGAGGTTCGATAATCAATTGCTGTTTCAAAAGTTGTTGGGAATGTAAATGGAGATGTGTCAGTTTTGGTTACGATGAGTTTTCTATGCAGTTTTGATTGAAGTGCATTGCAGTTTTATGGTTTTGGATACTGTATTTGCTTTTGTATAAGTCAAGGTTTTAAGACATGGAAATCAGCCTAAAAACGGACCTTGACTTATATATGGCAATACATACAAAAAATTTTTTTTTAAAAAGCATCAATTTTTGACCCAAAAATGGGAAACGACTTAAGCATGGTATCGACTTATACACAATCAAATACAGTAATTATTATTTTGTGGTGGTTTTATGGTTTCTAATGGGCCACAAACCTCCCTGTTAAAATTTTAACCCATCTTTCTGTTTCCAACATTTTACAGACTTGTTTGGGCTACAATTCTTGGGTTGACACATTACTTGATATGCTGGGTAACCATTTCCTTGGTGAAGATAATGTTCATCGAGTTTCAGCTTAAACCAGGAATAAAGTTAACCTACTTTATTCCTACTTCCTAAATGCCAGTTATTTAATCCAATGTATTTCTAAGGGTCATTGCAGTGTTTCTGTCAGATGATTGTCAGTGTCAAATGTAAATGTATATGTTTCTGTTTTCGAGAAAGAGTTGTGGTGCAGTTATTGTTTTCGTATAGTAAGACCTTGAAAAATGTCCACAGACCTATACGAATTACCTGGAAAAAGTTCTGGAACTTTGCCCAGGTCAAAGGGGAAGAACTCTGTGACTGATACAATACAGAACTTTAGTTCTGAGTACCAATACAAGAATCATGAGTTTTGGTTTTTGTTTGTGCCATTCAGGCCTAAAAATGTTAATTATTTAAAAAAATTGTAAAAAGTTGTTAAAAACTTGCTAAAAACGTGCTAAAACGTTTTCAGAGATACTCTCCTTCCTCAGTATACTCAGGACACTGAGGAAGGAGAGTATCTCCAAAAACGTTTAGTAAGTTTTTACCATTTTTTAAATAATTAACATTTTTAGGGCTGAATGGCGCAAACAAAAACTAAAACTCATGATTTCATATACGGCCAAGATATTTTAACTCTTGTACAAGAGATACAAGAATATTCAACAATACAAGAATGAGTACAAGGTTTTAAGAGTGTGAGGTGCTTGTACAAGTAAACTTGTCAATGAGAGCTTGAGATTTCTAGGAAAGTTGTCAATGAGAGCATGAGATTTCTAGGAAAAGTTGTCAATGAGAGCATGAGATTTCTAGGAAAAGTTGTCAATGAGAGCATGAGATTTCTGGGAAAAGTTGTCAGTGAGAGCATGAGATTTCTAGGAAAAGTTGTCAATGAGAGCGTGAGATTTCAAGGAAAAGTTGTCCTCTCAACAACCAGTTTGCTGGTAAATGCACACATGTTCCTAAACTTTTATACTTGTACTCATATTGGTACTCATATTGGTACTCAGATCTAAAGGTCTGTAATATTGGGAGGGAATGATTCCCCTTTTTAAGGATATAAAAATTATTCCAGCCAACACAAATAAGATTTAAAATATCTTGGGAAACATAGTACTTTTTTTTACAAATTTCTTGTACTAGAAAAACTAAATCAGCTAAAATTCCTATGTAAATAAATATTAAGTAGTTGATGTTGGTAAAATCTGGATATATTTTTTGTTGAAAGGTTTACTTGTTGCATAAACTGCAAAAATTACCTCACATATAGTTGGTGTTTGTACAGATGTTTTTTTGGCCAAACAAAAAATATCTGAAGAAATCTGATGATCAATAATTATTTTAAGAACATTTAAGTTAATTGGTTAATAGACCTTTTTCAATATATTAAATTCTAACTTGGTACCAAGGCTTAAAGGAATAAAACAAAAGAAATCGTGTCAGCATTGAGGAACAAATAATTGATTTCTTTTCTTATTTTATTTTATTCCCAATGCCTTGGACCCAATTTAGAATGTTAATATTTTATATCAAAATTGGTCACTTTTTGCTTTGAAACATCAAATATTTGGCAAGCAACAAAAATATTATTTATAGCTTTTTCCATCCGTTGTTGCATTTATTTATCAATTTTAGTTACATCATGTAATTAAATATTTGAAAATGAAAACATTGATAAAAATAATAAAATTAATAATAAAATTTCTTTCATTGTTCAAAGTTTTCATACAGTGCTCTATTGGTATTGGCAGTCTTTTATATTGTCACAGTAAAATGTATTGAGTTATTGTTCTGAAATAAAAGAATAACAACGAATGAGGTTGCTTTAATTTATAAACTACTTCAATCTGGGCTGCTACAAGTTGACTTGTTCTTTTTGGGGAAGACAAATAAATTGAGATTTTAAATAGTGAGTGCTGATGCTCAAATCCACAAGAGTTGGTATTTCCCTGCATTGCAAATAGACTGAAAGGAACTTTGTCTTTAAATGTGAAAATTGGCTCTTTTAAGGGTCTTAATTTTTCTGGGTAGACACACTGTTTCAGCACTCTTTGTTCCTGCCGATGGTGTTTTCGTGAACAGCATTTGAGATCCTAAAACTCCCGTTTTTTTATTTAAAAAATTTAATGTTTTAAGCACCAATCCAAGTAAAAACTAGGCAGATCAATGATGGGTGCAGAAAGTTACTAATTACAATATTGTTAAACTCTCATCTGCCTTAGTAACACTACAAAAACTGGAGATAAGCACCAGCTCCAATGGGCCACTTTGCTTGTAAAAAGATTTAGCTTTATGCACGTGTGAGGGAAAATTCAAGTAACTATTATATGGAAGCAGAAACTATATTTCGTGATTCTTGAAAATGAAGGTTGTATTAGAAAAAATGTATTTTTAAGGGTAGATGCAAAAAAACAAAACGATCAAGTTTTGTTCCCTCTCACCTATACCGTATTTGCTCATATATAAGTTGAGGTTTCGAGATTTGAAAACTGACATAAAAGTTGACCTCAACTTCTACACACACAGAAAAAATGCCTCCATCAAATCTCAAAAATTCATAAGACAATTTAGTGTCAACGAAGCTGAAGGCAAGAGAAATCGCCACAAATACACTGCTTGATAATTACATCATCTTCTGAATTGTTACATTTATTGAGATGTTTTGATAAATATTTTTTCAGGACTGACTTATGAATGGTGTCAACTCATACACAAGCAAATATGGTATTAATATCTATGTTAATAATATACATGAAAAAATTACTCAATTCTGATTGGCTGAGAGCAGTGCAGTTCAAGTGTAACATCAGTGCAAA
>JAOCPT020585743.1:0-18489 GCA_026546935.2 Palythoa grandiflora | reverse complement strand
CCCCACACACACACACACACACACACAGATTTTGAAATAGCTTCCGTGGCCCCTGATGATTTAACCCGTCAAACAAATTGTAATTCAATGTAATTCAAATTGTAATTCAATCATAACATATAAGCAAGAACACCGGATTTTTAAATTTAGTACTTGAAAGAAATATCAAATATCTGTCTTTAAGTTAATTAGACTGTCGCAGGCGATAGCAGAATATACGAGAAAGAGAAAGTTTTAAAAAAGAGATTGCTAGGCTAAGGGAGCAAGAAAAGTTGTCGTTTATCCCGGTGATAGTCAAAGCCATTAGTGACACTGACAAAAAGGCTCGAATAAAAAGTTTTACTGTTTCAAAGTTTGAAACGATTTTGTTGCCGAGCAGGAATCGAATGGTTATTCGGTTTTCTACACTTGTTTCAATTTCATTTCACAAATATGTAGAAAACTGTGGCCACTAATAGAGAGAAGCGTCGGGATTTTCGGTTTTGCGGATTTGGCAAGTTTTAAGGCACAAATGCCTTCATGTCATCTGTATGAATCCGATACTCAATAGATCGACCGACCAATCATTAAACGTTCGTTTCCAGGGTCCTTTTTTACACTAGGCCGAGAAAAGCCTAAGTTCTACTATACTTGAACTGGTTTTGTTTTGTTCACTTTGCGTTGCGTTAAAAGCAAAGATCGTCAAAAACGAAGATCAAAAATCAAAGCTAAATCATCAACAATCGGTTTAAACAATAAGCTCTCATTGCATTTCACGCCTTAGCTAAAAGCCATCTTTAATTTATCGTACGAGTAGAAGTTCCTTTAACCTCCTCATGCCTTGGCTAAAAGGCATCTTTGATTTATCCTACGATTAGAACCTCTTTTCACCTCCTCGCGCCTTAGCTAAAAGCCATCTTTGATTTATTCTACGAGTAGAACCTTCACTAACCTCCTCACGCCTTAGCTAAAAGCTATCTTTGATTTACCCTACAAGTAGAACCTCCTTTCACCTCCTTACGCCTTAGCTAAAAGCCATCTTTGATTTACCCTACAAATAGAACCTCCTTTCACCTCCTTACGCCTTAGCTAAAAGCCATCTTTGATTTACCCTACAAGTAGAACCTCCTTTCATCTCCTCACGCCTTAGCTAAAAGCCATCTTTGATTTACCCTACAACTAGAACCTCCTTTCACCTCCTTACGCCTTAGCTAAAAGCCATCTTTGATTTACCCTACAAGTAGAACCTCCTTTCACCTCCTCACGCCTTAGCTAAAAGCCATCTTTGATTTACCCTTCGAGTAGAACCTCCTTTCACCCCTCAGCGGCGGGAGAAGGAAACGAGACTGCAGAGACCGTGTGTTTCTACTGTCGTGCCGCTATCCCAGCATGCGGATAATGAGATGCAAAATTTCAGTTTTTTACAGGTTTAAACCTGTTTTGATTTCCAGGCGAGTCTGTAGACGATAACCAAGACTAAACGGGCTTTCAAGAATAAAAAACAAGTTCCACCACTCAAGCAAAAAAATCATTTTTTCTTGATACGTTACTTAATTGGAGCATTTGGAGAATTGAATTTTTTAATGTAGACTTTTCGTGCATATATGGAGGTTTTCGCTGAGTTCATGAATCCAAACACATGTTTTGTTTTGGAGCGGCAGGTGCGTTCGTATGGGAACCGTAAAAAGTTTATTTACAACGAGTGAGCTTGGGAATGAGTTAGTTTCTTAGCAACCGCCCGATACATGCGCAAATATAGGTATGCACAGTTTCTGCAGTTTCTTTTTCTTCTCTCGCCGCTCGCAAGGTTTTTTCAGATATCATGAACATAACCGACTCTGTTTGCAATGGCAGCCCTTTTGTGACGACATTGTTTATATACTGCGACTTTACACGCATAAATAAACATAAAAATTTTACAAAGAATGTAAGAACTCTCTAACGGTTTTTACCACCCGGTGATTTTGCGTTATTTGGACACTGATATCTTCTTTAAAATTGCGTGTACAGAATCTGATTTTGGCCCATATCCTAACTTTCTTTGCCTTCCCAGGTGTTAAAGTCCATATGGCCCCAAAGTTTTTTTTAGTCTTAGAGCTACAATGTGATGTTATTATAAAAAAACATAGGATAAACAAAGAAAGACCTCGCTATTCCAGTGTTTTGAGCATTCAAAAGTAGGGATTTTGTGCCATTTTCAACCCTTGGCCGCACTTATGGAGGCTGGGTATAGCTGGGAACTACAAAGGCCTATGACGTCAAGTAAGTGAGTCAACCCCAGCAAACAGTGAATGCTAAACACGTATGGTGCTGCAGTGTTTTTTTGTTTGGTTTTTTGTAGCAATTTTGATCAAAATTCTTTGTACAGCAACTTATCACAGCAAACTTCGCTTGACATGCAAACAAGAACGCACTTATATGACCTCATCAACTATGTGGGCCCAGGCCACCCGAAACTCGGTCAAGAGCACACAGATCGGATTTTTACACTCCATATATCAAAGAGGAAAAGTGTAACTTAGTTCATTTTTCGAAATTCGAATTAGAAATACAAATAAAATTTCGGTGTAACAAAAGCTTTTTCGAGGTCATATGCATTTTAAAAGGATCGTCGGCACTATAATGGCATTGGTGTTACTGAGACGTTTTTTAGCATGTGTCCATATTAGGACTCTGTGGATGTAGCTAACACCAAGCGATTTGATTGGTTTCCCGCGTGCTGCCATCTTAAAATATGACTTTTTGGGGCAGCAGTGCCACTCCCAGTCTCTACTCTTGATAAAAACAATAGTATTGAGCAAGTGGAGTCTGGTACTGCAACCAAAAGATATTACGTTTCAAGATGGCAGCGCGCAGGAAATTAAGACCATAGAAATGATCAAAGAATGTTGTTTTACGTGAACTATATTGAAAGTTTTTGATAAAATATAAGCTGCTGATATGAACACAAGGATAATTTATACCTAGCTATGTAAAATTTTAGTTTCTAAAATTATTTTATTTACCTTCCCTTGATGCGAAAGCGTTGGGAAAAATAAAGCAGAAGTAGAAGACAATTCTTATTTTATATTAATATTGTTAAACAGCCGAGGATCCCATGCATTAATTGTACAATTTAACACACTTGCACAGCGGTATATCTGCACTTTGTTCGGCTACCTGATCTTCTTTATTTTCACAATGCTGACTTTATGTATGGTTGAATATTCTTGTACCTCCTGTACAAGGTTTAAAATATTTTTGTAGGCCGTATACGATATCATGAATTCCTTTTTTTTGTGCCATTCAGGACTAAAAATTTCAAAATTATTAAAAACTTGTCTAAAAGACTTGTAAAAAATTTGTTATAAAACGTTTTCGGAGACACTCTCCTTCCTCAGTATCATGCGATAAATGATATTTGTGAAACATATATATAAACACGTACGACATGTCATATGTGAATACTGTAGACCCGCGATACTATAAATTAATTAACTATAGCGAATACCAACAAAAAGTCTATACAAAGGTCAAGTTCTAGGTCAAGAATTCTATGATAAGTAGACTAACAGATAACAGTATAAAAAAAAACAAATACAAAATTCCAACAACAACAAAAAAATATGTAAAGGTCAAGTTCTAGGTCAAAAATTCTATGCTAAGTGGACTAACAGATAACGTTATAAATTAATAATCAAATAAATGAATAAATTAAAAAATGTACCGGGGCGTAAACAAATACAAAGTCTAAAATCTTACGTTATATATGCTTTAATTAATAACTAAGCGATTTCACCTATTACTAAAATCTAATTACTCTAAAACAGGTAGTAGTCGTTGTCGGGCTCTAATGATTTGGCTGTTACACCATTCATCTTTGAATTTAAATCTGCTTTAAAATGTTTAATATATTCCGATTCACTAATCTGTCTTTTCATTGGATCTTTCAAGCATTCTGTAATAACCTTCAATTCATATTTAACTTTCCTGCCGTTATGGTGTTCGATAGAATGTTTGTATAAAGCACTGCGTTCATATTTAGATTTAGTTTTCGATTCATAATTTTCAATGTGTTCTTTGAAACGTTCACCCACATTTCTAGCTGTTTCACCGATATACAGTCCTCTTTTATCTTTGCACTAACTACACGAAATGGCGTATTTTATTAAAAAGCGGCAAAAAAACCCACATAGTAATACTTGTAGCTAGCTGGCAAGGTAAGGTAAGACCATATTGTGCATGAATGTGCAAATTTTTTTTAAAAATCTGCTTGTATTTGGAATTCGCTTGCAATAGTTCGGAATAGTATTTTCCCTCATCTTGCCCCAGGAATTCAACAACAGTCACGTGTTAAAACACCAGTACTGCGCATGCGTTGCAAATTCGTAACACACAAAAAAACCAAATAAATAAATAAACGGAGCCCATTCCTTGATTCGTTGCCTACCGGCACTAGTAATAAACCGTCTTACTTTGAAACTGCTATTGCTTGAGTCTGTATTACTTTAAAAAGTTATTTATAATAAACAGTTTTCCCAAATAAAAATTTTGTTATTTATGTTGCTTTACTAACTAACGTGAAGCAAAGAAGTCAATTTGTCAAAGCTAAGGCTTCCATCCCTTTTTATTTCTTTGGAAGCTGCGACTGTCAACGGCCGAGTATTTAGTCTATTTCTTGAGAAATTGGGGGAAACTAATCATACACTAAGATGCTCTGACGAAGGGCTAACGCTTGAAACGTCAGCTTTTACAAATTCTCACGGCGATAATAATTTGTTTATCTACATAACTTCAAGTTTTAATCAAAATTCATACACTAAAATGAGACCTCCCATATGTTAAAATTTTTAGCTATTGTTTGTTAATTGCGTTCTTTAATTGAAAACATGGTTTTAATAGCCTAACATGACAGGAAGAACAAAAGGTTAAATTTCAAAAATTTACCTTGTTGTTTCATAGCCAAGTACAAAGTGCCTAGATTAGAGTAGCAAAATATCATAGGCCACTTGTATTCAAATGGCATGAAGATGCCACAGGCAATGTAGCAAACTGTTAAGCAGTTGTTTTTTAATTGCGTTCTTTAATTGAAAAAATGTTCAGTATAATAGCCTATCCTGGCTACGGGCAGAACACAAGGTTAAATTCTTATCTTTTTGTTTTGTAGCCAAATATAAAGTGTCTCAATTAAAGTGTAAAAAATTCATACGCCACTTGTATCCGAACGGAATGAAGGTGCTAGAGAAAATGAAAAATTCAGAGATCATTCAAAATGCTTGTTTAAATTACCGGCTGACATTTACTGTGGCTATCGTCTGGCTTGTGTTAGTCCCTCAGTTTTACTGTACAAGTAATTTGTGCATCAACTACATCCCTGACAAAGGTATCTATCCACATAATCCTAGTTTTCTTTGAATATTGAACGCAAACATTTGTCATTGATAAGAAGTGTGTTGCTAAAAAATCGTTTTTTTCTTCAAAAATTCTAACTCTATAACACGTCACTATACTCTATAGGGTGGTAATGGGAGATTTCAGATAATCAATCACTATCTTATTTTGAACACTATAACGGATCACGATAAGATTTTTTTGGTAGATTAACAAATCACGGACTTGGCGACAGATCACAAGTCTTTATTACCCTGGTCATATTCTCTTTATTTCTTTTTATAAGAACGTCAGGCTGAAAATCGGCAAAAATTTAAGAAACCGATGCTAAGAAAACACTCGAGGCTGAGGAATGGCCGAGAACCGTTTATTTTGTTACATTAAAGGCACCAAATCGTGGAGTAGGCAAATAAATAAACGGAAAGTTTACAAGAAAAGAAGAAAAGAAAAGAAAGGAAGAGAAAAAAAAAACATAAATTTTAAATAAAAGGTATTACATAGATACAAACTTATCAGACTTTTTTGATTATTTTGTTTCTATTCTTAACAATAGTTTTACTGTTATTATTAGTAGTATTGGTAGTGGTAGTAGTTATTATTTGTTTTATTTTTAACCAGTTTTCTAACTCCGAATCATACGAACTTGGACTTGATTTCGCGAAGGAAAACATTTGGTCACAATACAAAACTCTCAATGTTTCTGATAAAAAAAAATTACAAAAAATACAAAAGTTATTTAAACCGTCTTTTAGAGACTAGGTTTAGGGGTATGCAACGCAGAGCAAAGGAGTTAACTACTGATCGGATTGATAAATGAAAACATCTCTCAAATTGTACCGTGTAACCTGTTACTCATTCGACGGCGGATTTTATCTACAAATTAATGGTGTCGACAGGGGAACTAAAATGGGACCAAGCTATGCAGAGCTAATCTTTCTTAGCTTTGTTGAAATTCTATTTGTTTTTGTTTTAGTTTGACACGACAATTATTTAGCAATCAAATGCGGGATGGTTCTATTTAAACGGCACTTTTTGACGGCTTTTAGCGTTATTTTTGATAATATCACCGTGCCTACTTTGAAATTTTGAAAATCCACAATTACATTCACAGATTGAATGCAAAGGAGGCATCTTGAATATTTTCATTTTTTTCGGATTAGATTTAGGTTTTAGTTTAAGGAGGAGATCGGTAGTTTTAAAGAGAAATTTGAGTTTTGGAATTTTAAGAAAAGTTAAAAAAATAATTTTGAAGTTAATATTTCATAGAAATCGCCAAACCGTTCCCAAACCAAAGCTGCACTTGCGCATGGTCAGGAAGGACGGTTTGGTGCTTGTCCTAAAAAATTTCCCTCTTCAAAATTCCTTCTCAACTCTTTCACTATCCACAAAAATTCTAACCAGAATGCCCCCTTAAGGTTACCGTATACCTTCAGGAGTGTTTTGTGTCAAAACGATACAGTGCATCTGTCTTCAACCGTAGATACCTAAACCCATATATCAAATTAAAGCTTATAGAGCTGGCTTTTAATTTTGAAATATACTAAAAGTTTTGAATTCATGATCAAACAAAATTTTAGATTTTTTTACGTTCTCTAAAACCGAGCGACAAAATCGCCTTTCGAGAGTTCCAAGTCACAGGGAATTTGTTCGTTTTCCCTAAAATTTGCACAGTAGCATCTTCAATATATGAAGAACAAAAACGTGTCTGCGTTTTTTGTTTTTCGAAAAAAAAATTGTTTTAGAGCAATTTTTTTACGGTCTCTAGACTTTTTTTTAAACCTAATGCGAAAAAGCGCCATAACTTTTCTTTGTAATTGAATATGAAAAAACGCAGACACGTTTTTTTAGCACTGTTGGTATGGAAACTGGGGGATTGATTAAATCATTAAATATCAATAATCGCTTGGACTTGTAACTTTTGAAAGGCGATTTTGTCGCTTATCTCTAGAGAACGTAAAGAATCGAAAGTTTCAATTTAATTCAAAATTTTTAGTATAGTTAGACAGCGTACTCTATAAGCTTTAATTTGATATAGAGGTTTAGGTATCTACAGTTTAAAACTGATGCGCTGTATGGTTTTGACGCAAAACACCCCTGAAGGTATACGGTAGCCTTAAGAAGAAATTCTTAACTAGATACAATAATTTGCCAAAAAAGTATTTGGCATGTACTGGAGCCAACAAAAGTCACTGTGTGACAAGAAGGATTTTCAAATAAATTAACCCTATGCCTAATGTTTTTAGAATTCAAAGTGAATAAACATACGAAAATCGTTAACCAGATTTTAACATTACAAACAGATCTTCAAAGTTTCAACAAAAACTGTGGAATGAAGGCGCCCGACTGATGAATTGATTTATGAATCTTGTAACAATGAGTGCGTTCATTTTGCAAAATCTAAATCCGGATTGTCAAATCGGGATTGTAAGGATTCCTAGAAAAAATGGGACGCAAAATCAGAAAACAAATTTTACAAAGACTTTGTACATTTGTTTTACTGGTCAGCGGTGTGGCATGTGCGGGAAAATCGAATCAAAATGGCGACGAGACAAAAATCCTAATTTGGATTGGTAAATGGTACAGAAAATCCTAATCCGGGTGCTGATTATTCCAAACAATCCATCCTCGATCTTGGATAGTTTGGATTACAATCCAAGATTGGATTTTGATGAAAGTGACATGTGAAACGCAAAATCCATATTTGTATTTTACAAAAGGCACAAACCCTGTTACACCGTCCAGTTTCACCTATTTTTAGAAACTTTAAGGAATTTTTATTGTAGATTTTAGGATCTTTCGACATTCACTTTTAGGTTTTTCAAAGATTGCTCAGAAACAACAGACTCATTATGATGTTGAAAATAAAAAAAAACAAATATAAATTACCGCGATAGTTGCAACCAAAAACAAGTACACATTTGGACATATAGTCTGCCAAAGCTTTTTTAAAGAATTTTTAGGACCTTCATAAATTTTCAGGACTTTTAAGACCTAAAATTTGATTTTTGAAAAATCAGGACTTTTTGGGCTTCGAGTTCTAGGAACTATGGAAACGTCCTAATAACAATGTTCTTAATATTTGTTTACATTCAAGGAGAAACTCTTAATCGTAATCTGTTCACAAAGCTTAACGAATATAAAAGAAAAGCCGAACGACCTGAGAGGTAAGGAGGTGAAGAGCCAACCAAAAATGTTTTTTGAGCTATCGTTATCGGCATTGTCACGTTTCTAAAGTTCCCCAGCGTCCCGTTCTGGGGGAATCAATGGCTCTCATCCGCTCACAGAAACCGAAGATAAGCAATGGCTCCATTGAGCCAGTTCCGCCCGTAAAAAGATATTGTTTTGCTTTTAACTCTTCACTGGACTTTTTTTAACGTCTGATGTCTCGTTATACTTCATCTGAATGTAACAATCCTATCTGAGCTATAAACTACACTGGAGGTAAAAACGACAGCCGTAATGAAAATGTTCGAACTCAAAGCAAGGCTGTAAGCCACGTACGCAAGATGACAGTATATGTTTATAAGATTTTTAAAGGGATTCTATGCCCTTGAATCTGTTAAGTTACGATTCTCTAAAAAAAAATTTGCGCATGTGCAATGACGTAAAACAGACGACATCATTGTGCGTAAACAAGTGACTGCCTAAGAGACTTCTGGGTATAAAATCTGTCTTCCTTTCGTTGGTTAAAAATTTTTGCATACAAACTTCACCTAAACATGCTTAGGTGCCGAATAACCAGGGGAAGCAAAATAAACGGGAACTGAGAAGTTTCTCAAAATTTGAACAAACGGGAGGAGGGTGGAAAATTTGATAGACGTCTTCGAACTTTCAACAAAGGAAGATAATTTACGTACTATTACAATAAATCTTCAAGGTGACGGTCTCAAACGTTGCATGACCCTCTTCATCAAAATCAAACTCAAAACTATATTAAATATGATATTTAGGTTTTCAAAATTTGAATAGAATATTTCGATCATAAATCAAGCAGCATGTGTTATTGTGTTATATATAATATGTACTACTTTCGATCTTAGCCATCGATTGAAACTTATTTTTCGAAATTGTGACTACTTGACGATTGTAAGCTACAGAGATTCATCCTTGGATTTGAAAAATTGATAAACGGGATGTCCTAATAAGCTCCGGGAGTTTGGAAAAAGTTGGAAAATTTGAAATAAGTTTCTCCGGAACTTTATTTGGCACCTAAGCAAGTTGGAAGCTATGTGCGTGTTTACTATAGTATAACTTCTGTAACCTGGGTTATTTCTGCCATTGTCGAATCAGTCATCATCTGACACAAGCTCCGGATTTTCTGGCACTTCAATGGAGAATACTTCTGCACAGAGTTCTTTAATTAGAGCCGTACTGTCAGTGTCTGGAAAATCCACCACAGGATTTATGTCATGGTATACACCGAAAGATGGCGAGACGTTCCCAGTGCCTGACACATCCATATCAACTTCTAGAGCCTTGAATGGCGGCCCACCAAATTCTGGCAAAGTATCACTTGAATGGCGCCATTCTCGCTGGAAGGATGACTTATAGCTGGGAACGTTTACCCCGTTTGTTTCTGAACTTAACTGTATAGAAGCTCGGTTGTCGCTAGAGTCGTCGCTCTTGCAGGAGTTCATCTCTCCAGTTTTCTCTTCCTCTTCATCGCTGCCACTTTCTTCCGAAGAAGACGAAGAGGAAGAACTCTCTTCGTCTGAGTCACACTCAATCTTCTCTTTCACATCCCATTTGTTTTGTTCTTGGTTGCTCACCTTTGTCCCTTCTGAGGGAATTAACAAAGAAAGAAATTGAGTTTTTCTTCAAGTTGTATCCCCAAAGGGAAAAGGTTGTTTCCCTACTCGTTTGCTTAATATTGGAGGACATGTTTTGCGAAAAGTAGAAAACAAACCACAATTGTTCAACATGCTATTTCTTTCAACAAGCGTGAAATTTTTTTCATGTCTCTCAAAAAGTCCAGAGACTTCGGTTTGGCACAAATGTGCTGAACTTGTGAGTTTAATCATTCCTCAGGCACATCCCACAAGCGTCTCTTTTTGATAAATGTGTGGGTCAGGATCACCACCCTACTCTTTTTGATAAGTGTGTGGGTTAAAAAATGCCCTCAGTACAACATACAGACCACAACACCGGGATCACTGCCCTACTCTTTTTGATAAGTGTGTGGGTTAAGAAATGTCCTCAGTAAAAGAGACAGACCACAACACCGGGATCACTGACCTACTCCTTTTGATAAGTGTGTGGGTTAAGAAATGCCCTCAGTACAACAGACAGACCACAACACCAGGATCACAACCCTTCTCTTTTTGATAAGTGTGTGGGTTAAGAAATGCCCTGAGTACAACAGACAGACCACAACACTGGGATCGCTACCCTACTCTTTTTGATAATTGTGTGGGTTAGGAAATGCACTCAGTACAACAGACAGACCACAACACCGGGATCACTACCCTACTCTTTTTGGTAAGTGTGTGGGTTAAGAAATGCCCGCAGTACAACAGACAGACTACAACACCTGGATCGTCACCCTACTCTTTTTGATAATTGTGTGGGTTAAGAAATGCCCTCAGTACAACAGACAGACCACAACACCTGGATCGCTACCCCACTCTTTTTGATAATTGTGTGGGTTAAGAAATGCCCTCAGTACAACAAACTGACCACAACACTGGGATCACTACACTACTCTTTTTGATAAGTGTGTGGGTTAAGAAATGCCTACTCTTTCGATAAGTGTGTGGGTTAAGAAACGCCCTCAATACAACAGACAGACCACAATATCGGGATCACTACCCTACTCTTGCGATAAGTGTGAGGGTTAAGAAATGTCCTCAGTACAACAGACAGACCACAACATCGGGGTCACTACCCTATTCTTGCGATAAGTGTGAGGGTTAAGAAATGCCCTCAGTACAACAGACAGATCACAACATCGGGATCACTGCCCTACTCTTGCGATAAGTGTGCGGGTTAAGAAATGCCCTCAGTACAACAGACAGACCACAACACTGGGATCACTGCCCCACTCTTTTTGATTATTGTGTGGGTTAAGAAATGCCCTCAGTTCAACAGACAGAGGTCCCGCAACACTGGGATAACCACCCTACTCTTGCGATAATTGTGTGGGTAAAGAAATGCCCTCAGTACAACAGACAGATTACAACATCGGGATCACTGCCCCACTCTTTTTGATTATTGTGTGGGTTAAGGTATGCCCTCAGTACAACAGACAGACCACAACACTGGGATCACTACCCTACTCTTTTTGATAAGTGTGTGGGTTAAGAAATGCCCTCAGTACAACAGACAGACCGCAACACTGGGATCCCTACCCTACTCTTTTTGATAAATGTGTGGGTTAAGAAATGCCCTCAGTACAACAGACAGACCACAACACTGGGATCCCTATCCTACTCTTTTTGATAAATGTGTGGGTTAAGAAATGCCCTCAGTACAACAGGCAGACCACAACACTGGGATCCCTATCCTACTCTTTTTGATAAATGTGTGGGTTAAGAAATGCCCTCAGTACAACAGACAGACCACAACACTGGGATCACCACCCTACTCTTTTTGATAACTGAGTGGGTTAAGAAATGCCCTCAGTACAACAGACAGACCACAACATCGGGATGACTACAATACTCTTTTTGATAAGTGTGAGGGTTGAGAAATGCCCTCAGAACAACAGACAGACCATAACATCGGGATCAATGCCCTACTCTTGCGATAATTGTGAGGGTTAAGAAATGCCCTCAGTACAACCGACAGACCACAACATCGGGATCACTGCCCTACTCTTGCGATATTTGTGAGGGTTAAGAAATGCCCTCAGTACAACAGACAGATCACAACATCGGGATCACTGCCCTACTCTTGCGATAATTGTGTGGGTTAAGAAATGCCCTCAGTACAACCGACAGACCACAACATCGGGATCACTGCCCTACTCTTGCGATAAATGTGAGGGTTAAGAAATGCCCTCAGTACAACAGACAGATCACAACATCGGGATCACTGCCCTACTCTTGCGATATTTGTGAGGGTTAAGAAATGCCCTCAGTACAACAGACAGACCACAACATCGGGATAACCACCCTACTCTTGCGATAAGTGTGAGGGTTAAGAAATGCCCTCAGTACAACAGACAGACCACAACATCGGGATCACTGCCCTACTCTTGCGATATTTGTGAGGGTTAAGAAATGTCCTCAGTACAACAGACAGACCACAACATCGGGATAACCACCCTACTCTTGCGATAAGTGTGTGGGTTAAGAAATGCCCTCAGTACAACAGACAGATTACAACATCGGGATCACCACCCTACTCTTTTTGATCAGTGGGTGGGTTATGAAATGCCCTCCGTACAACAGACAGGCCACAACATCGGGATCACTACCCTACTCTTTTTGATAACTGTGTGGGTTAAGAAATGCCCGCAGTACAACAGACAGACCACAAGACTGGGATCGCTACCCCATTCCTTTTGATAATTGTGTGGGTAAAGAAATGCCCTCAGTACAACAGACAGACCACAGCACTGGGATCACTACCCTACTCATTTTGATAACTGAGTGGGTTAAGAAATGCCCTCAGTACAACAGACAGACCACAACATCGGAGTCACTACTGTACTGTTTTTGATAAGTGTGTGGGTTAAGAAATGTCCTCAGTACAACAGACAGACTACAACACGGGGGTCACTACCCTATTCTTTTTGATAAGCAAGTAGATTCCATAGCACATCAAGAGACTGGACCTACGGTTTAACGTCCTTAGTTTATTCAAGTAGACACGAAGGTCTAACAATTTACAGATATTAGAGCAAAGGCAGCACCTTCTCCTTAGTTCTACATGCCAGTTATTGCAAAGTTAATCCTAGAGATTCACAATCAGACTTACCACTGTGGCCAACTTTATGATGCTGGGGACAATTCGCACTGCAGTTGAGCGGCGAGGAGCAGGTTAAAGTAGCAACAGGTTCCTGCTTTACTGGCCAAGATGGGGTTTTCTCAGACCTTTCATGATTTTTTAGCTGATTTGGGCTGTTTTCACTGTAGGTGGATCCGGAATCTATTTCTGGTTTGACAGGTGGGCCTACATCATCAACAGTGGATGCTTTGTCATCACCAGGGGGGTCCTTGACAACAAAATAAGGGAAAGAGTATGCTAAGTCAGGCCCATCCACAGGGGAGGGGGGAGTGGTGGGGGCTGCGATGGTCGTGTTCACATCCCACCATCACCACCTCTTTTGTCATAGAAATGACCTCAAGCGAACAATTTTTGTATCATTTTTCATAAAAATTTGACCGGTCCATGTCAAGAAACGAACAAATCCCTGTCAATCACAAGAACAACTTGTTAGGCCTGTTAGTAGATGTTAGAAGCGTTAAATTGGTTAATTAAGCAGTGTGCGTAGTTGTAGCCCGGTCAAAAGAGTCGCACACTATCAAAACCACAAACAACATTTTAATTTTTTCCGAAGAATTGTAAGAAATATTTACGGCCTTGCTCTCAAAACCTGTATTTAAAATTAATTATTTCATTTGTTTTACTATTGTTTTCAGTTGTAAAACCAACAGTAAAACGAACAGCTCACCCGAAGGTAACGTCACATCCAGTGTATCAAGGAAAAAATCGCCAGACTCGAAATTCGCTTGAAACATGCAATAAATCGTGAATAATTAAAAAAATTCGCGAAAGAACCACTCAAAATTTTCCATAAACTTTTCTTCTTTAAAGACATTTTGATCAGTAAAATCTTCAGATTCCCTTGTTATCTAATGCAGAACCACTCAAAATGTTCTATAAACTTTTCTTCTTTAAAGATATTTTGAGCAGTAAGCTCGTGTTATCAGTAAGCTAGTGTTATCTAGCATAGACTGAATAAAGTCCTGCATACTTGAAGCACGATGCTTCCTTTCTCAATTTTTTCTAACAGAGCAGACGTGTGACGTTATTCCAATGCTTAGGCTTTCAAAAATCTTCAGATTCCCTTGTTATCTAATGCAGAACCTTTATCAAATATGCTGTTATACTTACATCATCCTCATCAAGTGTCACCAGAGTGCCAGGTATCGGAATGACCACAAAAGGTGAGCACTCGTCCTGGTATAAAAAGTAACGTAAAGTAAAGCACAGTCCAGAACTTTTCAGGATTTTCATGGTTGATATTAAAAAACACCATCCTCATTATCATCGTCGTTGTCATCATCACAATCATCATCACCATCCTCATTATTATCGTCGTTGTCATCATCACTATCATCATCACCATCCTCATTATCATCGTCGTTGTCATCATCACTATCATCATCACCATCCTCATTATCATCGTCGTTGTCATCATCACAATCATCATCACCATCCTCATTATTATCGTCGTTGTCCTCATCACTATCATCATCACCATCCTCATTATCATCGTCGTTGTCATCATCACAATCATCATCACCATCCTCATTATCGTCGTTGTCATCATCACTATTGTCATCACCATCCTCATTATCATTGTCGTTGTCATCACTATCATCATCACCATCCTCATTATCATTGTCATCGTCATTGTCACTATCATCATGACCATCCGCCTCATTATCATCTTCATCATCATTATTATCGTCGTCGTCATCGTCACTATCATCACCATCCTCATTATCATCATCGTCATTATCATCATCACCATCCTCACTATCATTGTTATCATTATCATTGTCATCATTGTCACTATCATTATCACCATCCTCATTATCATCATCGTTGTCATCATCACTATCATCATCACCATCCTCATTATTATCGTCGTTGTCATCATCACTATCATCATCACCATCCTCCTTATCATCGCCGTTGCCATCATCACTATCATCATCACCATCCTCATTATTATCGTCGTCATCATCACTATCATCATCACCATCCTCATTATCATTGTCATTGTCACTATCATCATGACCATCTGCCTCATTATCATCATCATCATCATTATCGTCGTCATCGTCACTATCATCACCATCCTTATCATCATCATCGTCATTATCATCATCGTCATTATCATCATCACCATCCTCACTATCATTTTTGTCATTATCATTATTGTCATCATTGTCACTATCATTATCACCATCCTCATTATCATCGTCGTCATCATCACTATCATCATCACCATCCTCATTGAAATTTCACGGGGAATGTTTACAACAGCATACAAAGGTTTGTAACAATAAAACAAACATTTCACTTTCCACAAATTCTCTGATGACTGATGTTTTAACCATTTTTCTACTTCAGAACTTTGGGAGGTTTTCCTCCGTTATTTTCTTATCCTGTTATTATTTATAAGTGTAATAATATTATGTTATTACAACACTACTAATAACTGCATTATCTTTGAAAGTTGAACCTCTGTTGAAGTCGTTGTTTTGTTAGTACATGACTTCAAATGGAGAAACAACCTTGCCAATTTAATAAATGAAATGAAAAAAAAAATTGTCAGAAGAACGAAATTTTCTGTCCTGAGCACACGTAGTTACTAAGCAGTGTGTTGGATTTCTAAACAAAACTGCTGAATCAAATCTTTTTTCTTTTGGTTTCTTCGTTTTTTCTATTATCATGCAAACCATGTTTACTTCCGACCATATCTATACCATTAAATTTCCAATCTAAAGGTCTCGAGTAGCCCCTAAGGTTTATTTACAGGTGGCCTTCACTTATCAATTTGTAATTCTTCTACCTATATCAATTCTGTATCTTGTAACATTGAGTGTAAATAAATTTGTTGCTGTTGTGTTTGTTGTTGTACAAATAATAAAACAGTTCACCAACAAAGATTGTGTACCCTGATGAGCCGCTTTACTTACCGTCTTTACCCGCGAACTATCGGAATCATTACTCCCTTGTGAACAGGCGTTAGTTTTGGTAAGAGGGCTGCGGGCTTCTTTATTACAATAATAACATACTGTGGAGAGAAGAAAGATTTGGTTAATAAGTTAGTATACAGTTGTAGTCCAATAGAGTACTAAAGTGATGACGTCACAAAAATTTGCTTTGTGAAAATTACAAATGTGGTTGTAATATTCAAAAAGAAGAAGATGAGACATGCCTCCATGATGAAGTTTAGCATTTTGACAGTGATGATATATTGCCGCGGTTATGCTCTGATGACCCCATACAAATCCTTCTAAAAATGGCTTGGTTCATAATGTTATACGCGGCAATATCTCATCACTGATTGGTGGCAAAATGCTAAACTTTGCCATGGAGGCATGTCTCATCTTCTCCTTTCTGAATATTACAACCAAATTAGTAATTTCACAAATTAATTTTTTTCTGACGTCACACTTTAGTACTCTATTGTTACCAATTGTGGCCAAACTAAATCCTTTTACAAGCCAAAGTGGCCCATTGGAGCCGGTGCTTATCTCCGGTTTCTGTAGTGTTAAGCGAATGAGAGTCATTGACTCCTAGACGGGGCACTAATCCATGGATTGATTTCATCTTTCTTGTAGCTTTTTATAGCAAAAAGATTACAAACCTCGTTTTCCACAGCCGTTGCAAGGCAAAGCAAATCTTTTGTTTTTGCTCGTTCCTTCTCTGTGCTCAATTCTTGCCAATTTCGTAGCTGATGGTGGCTGTTTGACTCTATGTTTTGGAAGCTGTTGGGATTTACATTGTGCCACTTTGTCAGGCTATAAGAGACAAAACAACACAAAGTAGGTATTGGTGGCTCCATGCTAGGTTGTAAAATATTAATCTCTATGGTAAGATTTTGTCAAAAAAATAAAGGTTAAAGCTCTAAAAAATATTTCCAAATTCGTAAACGTTTTCAATCCACGGACTAATTGAAAACTGAAAATAACACATACAGTAGATGTAAATACAAATGTAAGGAACAAAGGCTCTATATCTGGGTCAATGCCTTTGGGGAACAAAATCAAATGGAAGGGATGGACATGTCTATTCAGATGTGACTTCAAATTTGTAATTAAGATTGCTTCAAATACGCATTTGAGCATCTCCAATGGAAAGTGCGCAATATAAATATTAAATTATTATTATTATCATTATTATCGTATATTTTTGTCATTCTCCATAACTGCTCTTGATAGCGACGTCTTACATTCAAATGTATGGTCTTTGTAAATAGCAAGGTAGCATACAGGATCGAAAATGGAGCTAGGCTGCCTCTATAGGATTTATAAGGGTACACTGCAAATCTATCTTTTTTTTCATTAAATTGGGCAACTATGGTTTGCAAAATTGCATAAAAACTAAATTCTTTGATTTTCTCCAATATTTACCTAAGCAAGTGCTAAAATTCCACAGTTGGAAGGATAACAATGTAGCTAAAGGCATAAGGTTTACAGGTGATGACCTTGCTACTCAGCCAATCAGTGACCAGTGACTTAACAGTCAATCAGTGGTCAAAGACTTACTAGCCAACAATTGGCCAATGACTTACCAGCCAATAAGTGGCCAATGACTTACCAGTCAATCAGTGGCCAATGACTTACCAGCCAATCATTTGCCAATGACTTACCAGCCAATAAGTGGCCAATGACTTACCAGCCAATCATTTGCAAATGACTTACCAGCCAATAAGTGGCCAATGACTTGCCAGCCAATCATTAGCCAATGACTTACTAGCCAATAAGTGGCCAATGATTTACCAGCCAATCATTAGCCAACGACTTACCAGCCAATAAGTGGCCAATGACTTACTAGCCAATAAGTGGCCAATGACTTACCAGCCAATAAGTGGCCAACGACTTACCAGCCAATAAGTGGCCAACGACTTACCAGCCAATAAGTGTACAATGACTTACCAGCCAATAAGCGGCCAATGACTTACTAGCCAATAAGTGGCCAATGACTTACCAGCCAATAAGTGCCCAACGACTTACTTGCCAATAAGTGGCCAATGACTTACCAGCCAATAAGTGCCCAACGACTTACCAGCCAATAAGTGGCCAACAACTTACCAGCCAATAAGTGGCCAATGACTTACCAGCCAATAAGTGGCCAATGACTTGCCAGCCAATAAGTGGCCAATGACTTACTAGCCAATAAGTGGCCAATGATTTACCAGCCAATCATTAGCCAACGACTTACCAGCCAATAAGT
>JAOCPT020585667.1:0-10479 GCA_026546935.2 Palythoa grandiflora | reverse complement strand
TCTGTTTTTCCAGGAGTTTTCCAGGGCCCTGGAAGAAAATTTCAAAATTCCAGGAGTTTTCCAGGAATTCCAGGAGTTGTGGGAACCATGTTGCAAAAGAATATGTTAACCAAAACGAGGCTTGGTAGGCTAATTTGAACAATGACAAAAGAATATTAAAATCGCCGCCATTTATGAATAAGGTCTATAAAAAGGGTCAATTGGCACTTCGTAGCTGCAGGTGACATGATACGAAACCCACCATACTGGATCACAAGATACTATAAAACACCTTCAAATGGAAGAGGCTTTGAGCAACATTTTCCAGTGAAGTCAACCACACTCTTTTAGCCTCTAGTTTGGTGGGATTTGTATCATGTGACTTCTTCCAAAGGGTCTCTTGCAAAACGCAGCTGCAATAAATGATAGAAGGTTCTTTGATTCTTCAACGTTTATTTTACTTAACAGTAAGTAGGTTAAAAAGTAAGTAGGGAAATTCAGTTACTCGCGACTAGATCAAGTACTATATTTCTAACATGTATCTTAATGATACGGTTGAACAGAGAGTGCCAATCAGTTGTTGACAATTCAAGGTAAACAGTAGGGAAAGGAGGAAGGGGGGAAGAAGCTTGCTCATCGCCTTTTCTCAAAGCCAAAGACTGAATTGAAAAAGGAACAGCTCAATGAAGTCAGACCAAAAAAGCTGTCAACTAGGTGCTCGGCCATAGAACATGATCCATACGTAACCTTAACCTCAAGTTGGTGAAGTGGTCATCACTCGTGCCTCCTACCTCTACGACCTGGGATTGACCCCTGAGCTTCACACATTGGCTGAGATTTGTCAATCTCAATCTGACTCTGAGGAATTTTCTCCTGGTACTCGGGTTTTCCTCCATCAGCAAAACAGACTCCGGGCTGATTACATCTGGCTGCGGTGCTGTGCTCTGATGTTACGTTTGGATGGTGTTCTGGGGACAAGTGCATAGACGGCAGCACAGCTCCTTCAGTACAACCTTGTTGAGATGGGTCCTTGGAAATTCAGTCTCTGGCAGCGAAAAAGGCCGATTAGCAAGCCACCCCTTTACCTTTTACCGTTTTCCTTTAGTCTGACGACGAAGCCACATATACGCACGTAAACAAGCACACAAAGGATAACTGGATAACACAAACCTCTGAAGTCTCTCATTCATCTCTTTTAACTTCTGTTTTTCTTCTTCGTCCTCTTTCACCTTCTTATCTCTGTTCTCCTTCAGCTCTTTAAATTCTTTATTTTCATTTTCCAAGCGTGAAAGTTTGCCCTCGTACTGGGTTGATAGGACATTCAGCCTCATTTTAAGTTCGGTATTATGCTGTTGCAATGAATCATTGTCGTCTTTAGCTGATTTAATGTCTTTCTTCAAAGCTTCATTTTCAGACGTCAATTCATCTTTTACGCCTGGAGGAGTACAAATGTACTGACTAATTTCACCAGCTTACAAAAAATACAATATAAGTGTAATAATATTAAAGTTAAATCATTTTACGAGCGTAGCTGGCCATTGGAGCCAATGCAATTTGCAATTTTGCGATTTTCTGCATTCTGATTGGTCCACGTACGGTCTGTCAAAATGCGTACGCCAATTTTCTGAAATTTTCCGAAAATTTCCGAAGATTTTTAGAAAATCTTCAAAAATCCAAAAAGGCATAAGAATTAGTTTTAAAATATTTCCGAAGCTTTCCGATAATATCCAAAAACTTTTCGATTGTTCCGATGACTTTCGTAGACGTAGGAATGGGATAAATTACCGCAAATAAAAAATGTCATATAATAAACGAATCATTTACCGTGCTTGCTCAGTCTGTATGTAAAAATATCAGACCTCGGTCTTTTTTGTACGAACCTCGCTGCACCCGGTCTGTACTGTCAAGACCTCAGTCTGATATTTTTCCATATGGACCTCGTCCTCGGTTAATAATCTCTAAGTATTTGATAAAGTTATGCTGAAGGGATGCTATTTCTGTTAGTCATGTTCATCTTAATGGAACTATTTTCCAGCGAACATTTCCTCAATGGCCATGTATGACTAGTGTCACAAAATCTATATTTCGTGGTCTATGTACCTATATCTGCAGCTAATACTTACTAGAGAATTTATTTAGTTTTTCCCGCACTTGTAGTAGGAGTTTCTTGTTCTTTTCGTCCTTCTCCTTGATAGCATTCTGCAAGGATAAGCAAACACAGCTATAACTTTTTCAAGCGACTGACATCAATAAGTAACGACAATAACAGGACGAGGCTGATGCATTCCAAATGTATTGTGGCATTCTGCATTACTAACAAATGCTCCTCAAACGAACAAACCAGTACTCCAAACGTTCCTGCGATAGAAGACATAAACCCCTTAAAACACTTATCCCAGCATTTTAAGTTTAAAAAGTTCGTGGAACTTTACGGGACGGCACTTAAGAGCCCCATCAAATCACTAAGGGATCCTCGCCAACCAGACCAAAATGGTTTCTGGGACTTCCTTGAGTGTCATTCAAACATTTCTTTGCACCAATCAGGGAAACTCTTCAACCAGCTTAAAGAGGAACATCCTAGAAAGGTAGCTAAGAATCAATTTACTCAATGTCACCATTTACTCAATGTCACCACCGTGATTTTTTGGAATGGTTTATGCACACCTTCCAGCCCCTGACACACTCTTTCAACAATCAGATTAACGCCTGCTTCATTTGAACTTCACGTTTTAGTCTCCACTTTGGTGATGCAAACTAAATTAAATCCGAAATACATATTTTCTTCGTATCTTGTATACACTTGATACATGTAACTATTTATAAGTAATGATATAATATTGCATTTACCTTGTTTTGTTCATCCGCTTCCTTCAATTTCTTCACTTCTGTCTCGAGACTCTCATTCTTTTCACTGAGTTCCTTTATTTTGGCCTCTTCAACAGCAGGAGGTGCTGAAGCAGCTTCCGTAGCAGTGGTTTGAGGTTGCTCGTGTATTAGTTTCTCTTGGTCTTCCACCTTTTTCTTCAACGTCTGCAACTCATCAGTCTGTTCATCATACTGGGACTTGTATTTGCGGGCAATTTTCTTCACCTAATATTTAATGATAATAATAACAATAACAAGACTTTTTGCAGACCAAACAATGTTCAGTTGAGTGTCTTAACTTTAGTAAGACACGTCTTTTTTAGAATGAAGGAAGGAACAATGACAAAAACTTGATAGCAGGGATAAAAACGAGGAACTGAGAAAACACAACTGCTACTTAATCTTAAAACTAAACTTTATATGTTGTCATGTAGTTAGTAAATGGAAAAATTGGAACCTTAATAGCAGCAGCATTGTGATGGTATAACTATAAACAGTAGCATTTCTAGTGATCGCAAAGAACGTAGTGGCAGTAGCAGCAGCTGTGGTAATCGTAGTTGTAGTCATAGTCGTAGCAGCAGCAGTAGTAGTAGTAGTAGCAGCAGTGGTGGTGATTTTGGTACTATAATTGGCAGTAGTTGTAGTGGTAGTAGTAGTAGTGGTAGTAGTAGTGTTGTCGTAGTAGTGATAGTAGCAGTTTAACTAGCAGTTAGTGGTAGTGGCAGCACTAGTTAGTACCAGACGATGCATGGCAATGGCGAGTAAATTTTGCCTTGTGTGAGCAGAAATCGCAAAAAGATTGCCCGACTGGTGAATAAGAATTTAGAACTTATATTAATCCGAATGTACCAGTTTGAGCTACAAATGGCACTGCATTAACCACCAAGTTAGTTGATCATTACTCTGTCAGTTAATAGTATAAACAAAATTTAAGTTCATGTCATTTGTACTGAATTGTATATGTGGCATCCTTCCATCTCATGAGACGATGGGTAGCTCATTAGTTTGGACTCTTTTCTTCGTTTTAGTTTGGGCAGGTAAAATCTCAGATGCTACTCACCGAGCTGGGGAGTAGTTAAAAAAGTTAAGTTTCAGCCCTGCGATGGTTACAATACTTTATACATTACTATTGTAAAGAGTACATACATACCTGATTAAGAGTTTTTATCTTCTCACTAACTTCCTTTGTTTTATCTTCCACAGTCTTTTTCAAAACTTCATTCTCTTCTTTTGCTTTTTTTAATTCACCATCAAGTCCACTTTTTGCAGTGTCCGTTTGCTCCTGAATTTTCTTGAACTGATCTTGAAGTCTTTGATGTTCAGACTTGAAGATCAGAAACATACAGTTAGAGTTGAGCACAAACAGATTTTAGAACATTGTTATATGTCACTTTGCACCTGTGAAAAGATACTCTTGATTTTAACTTAATGCTGTTCAAACAAAGTGCACTGTTTCAAGAAACTTAACGCAACTGTTCCTTTAACACGCAGATTGGTTCACAGCATGACTACAGACCTAATTATATACCAGGTCAGTAAACTCTATAGTACTGACCAAGCTATTATATTTTTATTGTCCAATTAATCATTAATTGGATTGGTTTCTCTGAAGACTTTCACAGTCTATTTATACGAAGTATCTAATTTAGAAATAATAGGATGCCTGTTTAAACCAATCACCGGATTGACCAATCAGAGCAAAGGAATTATTAGCTAGAAGAGGCTGTTGTAATTGTAGCACGTGTGCGCCCATCAACGAGATGAACTCCAGCTATTAGAAAATAACGGAGATTCCTGACTTTTTTAGCCTCAATTTGGCGAGTTTTACTGTCCTCGGAATTTTTCTCATCCAATTATTTCCAAATTGGATAGCATGTAGCCCTATTACATATACTGCTACAACTGAAAACCAACTGGATGCGTCTTTGTTCTTTTCTAAAAGTTCTGTATTTGGGTGCCATGGAAGATTACACGTTCTGTCTTTCAATTTGTTTGGAAGAGCCAAAACTACGTGTTGATATCAGTTGATCCCCTTACTTGCAAGCCTATCTAGAAAAATAAGAAAAAAATAGCTATAGGCCCAGTTAAATATAATATACACCTTCAAACTTGATAGCTCTCCTTGTGTCCTGGACGCTTCAGTCCTTTGTTGTTCTAGCTGAGTTTTGCTTCTTTGATTTTCTGTCTTCAGTGCAGATATTTGCTGCTGAAATTGTTTCTTTTCTTCTGTCATTCTGCGGTATTCATCAGCATCAACATTCTTGTACTGTTCTAATAGTTGATTAGTGCGAGCTGTCCAACGCATAATCTATAAACAAACAAACAAAATATGCCATTTCCAAAACCGACATGGCTTAGGCTACAGTCTCTCTAATTACATACTGATACGCATAACCTCACATTTTCAAAACAATTATGACACTTTGTAGTTTTGGTTTGGCAAATTTGTATCGGAAGACACTTCTGCATCACCAGTGCTTAATCTAATATGCAGAAAATCGTTTATTACCATGGTAATTACATTATTTATTATGCTTTCTCTTATATGCTGTTCATCAGTTTCTGCATATTGCATTAATGGAGAACTCTAGAATTTTAAGACCTATTCTTGTTTTAATTTTCACTGTACACTTAAATGATGTGACAGTATCTGGCAGCACAGCCGAAGGATAAATCTTGAAATCAGTGTTAAATAGTTGGCTTGGATGCCCCCACAATGGAAGCTCTTCTGAATTTTGTAAGTTCATTGGATGGACAGTGTTATGAACACTGACTAGTGTGTTTCTTGTAAGTATTTAGGCACCGTTGGCGCAGTGGTAAGATCTCTGCCTTCTAACCATAAGGTTCCGGGTTCAAACCCCAGCTCAGCCAAGTGTTGAACATTTGTGTGACCTTTTCCGCCAAAGTTGACTCAGCTTTCCATCCTCCCGAGGTCGGTAAAATGAGTACCAGCTTCTGCTGGGGGCTAACCCGCGATAGTTTAGTGTCCAATCCTGGGGTAGTCAATGACTCTCATCTGTTTAACACTACAGGAAACGGAGATAAACACCGGCTCCAATGGGCCACTTAGGCTCGTAAAAGGATTTAGCTTAGTTTAAATCTGATTGGTTCATTTTGAACTTTGATTTTTCCTAATCATCTTGGAATACTATTCGCTTACAAATTTCTGTTATCATCTATCTGTTATTAATTTATAAAAATTTTGGGACAGCTTTCCGGTTCAGTTGGTTCTTGGTAACTGGAAATAAAAAGAATTTCTTCCTTGAATTGTAAAATATCATTGTAAATGGACGCACATTAGTAAAATGTATTTTTATCTGCGAAGATTTCGTCTTTCAGTTTAGTTTTCGTAAAATGTAATTATCATGATAAACTGGTACCTGGATTGTTAATCATGTGTAACGATAACAAATCGAATTGCACTCCACCATTACCATTACTTAGAACAAATAGCTTGAAAAACAAAGAGATATTTTGCTTTTACGTATACAGAAAGCGAACAAAGCACCAAAGCCAATGCAGATGAATTATACCAACAATTACCATGTGAACTGAAATATCTCGACTATTACAATTTCACACAAAAAGCCAAACTCAGTATATCTGCTAATGAAGCAAATTCATAACTAGATTAAATAGATATTCCACCCCCTTGAAATCATCTACGGAGGTCTGTTTTAAATGTCTGATTAACAAATAGATTCCATGTTTGCGTGCGTCTGTTCAGAAATAGAGAATAGATGACGTCAAACTGTTGTAAGAACAAAAAAGTGGCACACGAGGCGATAGCCGAGTATGTCACTAATGTTCTTACCACAGTTTGACGTCCTCTATTATCTATTTCTGAACAGACGCACAAAAACATGGAATCTGTAAACTTGTTTTATATAATAAAAAATTAAAAAAATTTGTAATGATGACGTCAAGCGTGCGTCTGTCCTCTAATAGATCACCGGCGAGAACCAATCAAAATGGGAGAATAACTTGAGTTATCATATAATAAAAATATATACCAGTAATCACGAATCGTGAGTGAAGCGCTGTCGAGAGCCCAGGTAAATTAGTTTCTGAAATACTCTTAAACGGGTAGTCATCATCTTCGTTCACTACAAAGTTTCTATAACGGCTTTCCAAGTGCTGGTTGCAAGAATTTGTTCCGTGAGTAATAAATTAATAATGTCAGCAGTTTACCTGTAATACGATAAATTAGAATCATTGGGAATCTGCAAACATTTGTTACGTTGTATTATATTACAAAAACCGCTTTATATAGTGGTGCCACATTGACAACCCATCAAAATTAGCAGATGTATTATTGTGACACTTTCTTATTAATAACAAAAACCGATTTGACGAATAAGTAACACTGACGAAATTTCTGAGTTAGCAAAATACCTTTCTAGAGCTGATAGCTGCATTCAACTACAACAGGTAGATCGTTGAATGCAAGTGCTGTTCGAAACATTCTATAAGCGCGAGTAACGATTTAGTCGAGCTTTCAATTCCATGTGCTCTGACGCATTTCGGCATGATGGAAAATTAAAGGTGCTAGGCTCGCATCATACATCGTTTTCCTTGAGATTCGGCACTGAAGCGCTCAGCTCCCTGGTGAATACTTCCACAAGTAATGCAATTTTATGTGCGATTAATATTACTGTATTTCTCTTTTTTCTCGGCAATTTTCTCCTTCCTTTAACCCTAAACTCGCTTCGTGCAACAAAGTCGCTGACGCACTCAGAACCCAATTTTGACAGGGGGTCTGGACAAAAAACTCGTTACTAGTTTTTTTGACCGCGGATCCGGACACTCTCGCTAAACTTCACACTGGCACTGTACATATACAAAAGAATAGGAAGATAGATGAAGTATAATTAATGATAAAAGCTAAATACGCAGGGGTTACTGGCTACATAAAATTGGACAACCAAAACTACGGACAGAATTACATTTCAGACAGATAGTTTAAAAAATGAGAATTGTTATAGTCAGAATTAATTAAAGTACAACTAAGGCTATCCATGTTTAGGTTCATAAAAAAGAGAAAACCAGATTCTAATGGTTGTATCAGTAAAGAATTTTTAGTATGTGGCGGTTTTATATTTAGAGAAATTGTTGTTGGAGTATCTGGTTGATCTTGAGCAGCAAGGAACAGGTACACTGAACTAGATAGACTTACAAAACCATGAATAAATTTGAAAAAGAAAAGCAGATCTAGATGTTCGTGCTACTCAGGTAGATTAAGGCATCGCTCCAGTCCCAAAATATCAATTAAACAAAAAAAACCTTTAAAGCCAAGATTCTAAAACTTTCAACCAAACTCACAAGTAGGTACTGTGTAAAAATTTTCTAAATTGAGTCACTTAGTATGATGTCAAAATGTCCGTTATCTAAGAGGGTTTTTATAGTTTTTACCTCCGACTGAAAAGTACCAGCTTCAACTGAAGATTTCCACGCCCAGTTTTTATCTAGAATTAAAGTTATTTTGATAGAGAGATTTCGAACTGGACCCATGCCTTAATCTATCAGAGAAATATGTTTCGGAGAGTACATTTATGGTTTATGTCTTTTATTACATGAGGGCGCATGAACAGCAACTTAAAGAGAGGTTTCCTACAAACCAGGGGGGGGGGTACTTCCTTATATGGTCTATATACGTATGTGTGGCCCCAAAGGGTATGGTTTTTCAGCCGTTTTGGTCATAAATTGGGTATCAATTTTAGCCATTTGTGGTTTTCCAGCCGTTTTGGTCATAAATATGGTATCGATTTTAGCCATTTGCCTCAATATTGGCAATAAATAGGGTATCAATTTCTGCACTGTAGCTTTAAATTAGTTTTTTAGAAGAAGTCATGTCATAGATAGGGTAGAGAAAATCAAAATTGTGGTCATAAATAGGGTAAGAGTAACACCCCTACCCAATTTTTTTGGGAGTCCCCCTCCCTACAAAGTACTCCACGTCCAAAAAAGCGGCCTCCTCAGATGTTGATGAAAACTTGTACAAAAGTTAGTCTTAAGAAACCGAGAATGCCATTTTGGTTTGGTTTCTAGTGTTTTCCTTGTCAAGTTACAATTATAAGATATATATCTAGTTTTAACACTCTTTCAGTTCAAAGGTATGGTTGGAACATGGGAACAACTGGTAAAGAGGGGCATGGCATTAGTTTCCCTCAATTTTTTCAAACTTGTTATGTTTCAATATATTATTTCTTTTACCTGCCACAGTGCATGAAAATGCTTATCATACGTTAATTTAGTTTATGTGCTTCTAAAACAGGTTAGTATAAATTGGGCTATTGTCTTTCCAGTGAAACTGTCTGGCCTACGCTTTTTTAAGCTCTTTCAGCCTTGAGGAGGAAAAATTTGCCCCCCTCCCAGTATAGCTTTTTTGTTAATGAAGCATTCTTAACTGAAACTTGACACAAATTGTAACTATTGATAGCTTCATAACTTAATGATGACTTAACTATTGACAACTTGATTATGGTACTGTAAGTGACTGACTAATGAGCGATGATGTCAAAATAACATCACATAACTGTATTTTGATTATATTAAGAAACAAAACGTGTAAAACATAAATTACTGGTACAACAGTTCGGCAAAATAGCGCGGTTGATATAATTGCGTAACAACAAAGCCGTCAAACTAGTTTTAAGCCAGACCAGTACGTCCAGATTTCTGGACGGCTGCAGCTTCATAAGATTGAGCGGCTGTTCGCAGATGTCTTTCTTTCCTCTCGTTTTTCATGGCGATACGGGAGATGCTCTAATCTGCCAATGAGTGATGAATTTCTGGCAGCACTAGGGGCAGTAATAAAATTCGATTGTAACGATGTGACGTGATTAAAGAACATTGCATGACATTGAAAGAACGTTCTAGATTTCTGACTCGTGCTGGAAAGAACATTGTATGACATTGAAAGAACGTAGAATACTGGCTAGTGATAGAATGTTCAGGGATCAGTAGTTATTTATATGTCTTACGATTTGTGATATTTATAGAACATTAGTCACTTAGAATGCTCTAGAGAATAACGTAACGCAACCTATATAAGAGAGCTTAGAGAATCAGTGTTGTTGTTGTCTCATTGTCTTAGTTAAGTGAATGAAATAGAGATTGAACTACGAACTATTTCGTGACGTGAATTAAACTAGCAAGCTGAGTTATCGTCTGTTGTGATCTCTGCTCAATACAATTGATCGGCTGTCCTGCTGACGGATCAACGAGTGTTTACTTGAACGTAACAAGAACGTTACTTGGTGTCAGAAGTAGGCAGAAGTCACGCTATTATTTAAATCATGGCTCAAGTAATTCCTCCACCGAAACCGCTCAAGCTCCATGAGGGAAATATCGCTGAAAATTGGCGAAAGTTTAAGAAAGCTTGGTCGTGTTATGAAATCGCGGCAGGCTTCAGTGGAAAGGGAGACAAGGTAAGAGCTTCTGCATTATTATCAGTTATTGGCGATGAAGCTGTAGAGTTACATGGAACTTTAGAATTTGACAACGAAAGTGACAACATGAAAATTGGTCCAGTTCTGGATAAACTTGAAGAATACTGCATCCCAAGAGCTAATGTGATGTATGAAACGTACAGATTTTACTCAAGAAACCAAGAAGAAGGTGAGTCGATAGATA
>JAOCPT020585607.1:0-10480 GCA_026546935.2 Palythoa grandiflora | reverse complement strand
AGTAGTAGTAGTAGTAGTAGTAGTAGTAGTAGTAGTAGTAGTAGTAGTAGTAGTAGTAGTAGTAGTAGAAGAAGAAGAAGAAGAAGAAGAAGAAGAAGAAGAAGAAGAAGAAGAAGTCGAAGTAGCAGTGGTAATAGTGTTAATGTTGTGGTTGTGTGTTTGGTTATGTGGTGGTGGTGTGGTGGTGGTATTGGTTTTGTTAGTAGTAATAATAGTGGAGTAGTAAAATAGTAGAGTAGTGTCAGTAGTAATAACAATAGTAGTAATACGTATTGTTACTCAAACAAAAATAATTTCGGACAAGGTTTTAAATGGACAATAAAAGTCGATATAGAACATTTGCCGCCTTAGACCAACTTTGAAGTACATGCATATTATTCAAAGCTCATTAACATTCTTCACAGACATTAAACGTTTAAGGTATTAGAAGTTTTTCGACAAGGACGCTACTTATTATATATTGCCTAATATTTTCCCAATTATAGATTTAAAGAAATCACAAACATTATAACGTGCAAGATTATAAGATATGAATCCACAACCAAACCTTGCCTTAGCCGTGCGTTATTAGTTTTGCACACTACCTTAACAACTGATTTAATGCGGAAAGCCTTAAACTAAAACATTACTGACACATTGATTTTATGTCTTTTTCTTGTTCAGTTGTTGACATCAAAATTCACAAATTTACGTTTGTCTACATAGAACTTGTCGTTCTTGGTATTTTCACTGTATACATCAACGATCCTAAGAACGAATACTTTCTTTCCAGACATTTCCTCTCGTATACATAAGTTTATAACTTCTCAGGATCAAGGGGGCGTTTTCAGCCGCCTCGTTGTCAGCACTTATCCTTCTAAACCCACTTTATTAGATACTTAATGGTCTTCTGGTGGTAATCCATTTTGTTCCTATTTGGAAATAATATTTCACTGTTGCTCTAATATAAAAATATGGGAGTATGCTAGTTATAAAAACGATTGCTTAAACTGCTCGATATATTTTACCACATGTTTATGAATGCCCACGTTATTTTATATCATCAACGAAACGTGTTTTCTTAACGCATTATCTTTGACCGTTTCAGCTACCGCAACACTACGTTTTTCCACGTTCGCTTTGGTTGCTATAAAGTATTACTTGATCGCGTGAATTTTGGCAGTCGGTTAATTACAGCACACCAATATGAAGATTGACCTTTTCCAAAGACTTGACAACCCAACAAGTGCAATTCAGTTTTAAAAAATACCTTAGCTTCGTGTCGAATGCTTCCTCATTTTTGGCAATGGACAAATAAACTCTTGAAACCCATTTCATTTAGTATATAATTAAAATATTGTTTTTCTTTTAAATTGCCGCTGTCGCAGATTAACGACTAAAAAAGCATACGAGAAAAGCGTTATTTGCAGATAAATGAGGAGAAGAGTCGTCAGAAAACCGACATGGCATGACATCACGAGAGAAACTGGTTGAATTTGTTAAAAGACTGTTTTATTTTCCAAACCTTAACCCGTCAATTTAGGCTTAGAAAAAAATATAAATAAAATGAAAGGAAAAACTAATTTACCTCAATCAGTTTTGGTGTTTTTCATACTATTAATTTTGATTATACAACGTTAAACCCAAAACTAAAAGAACGTATTTTAAAATATGTTAATTCTATCATAACAATTGAATGCGCGGCAAGCTGCTCTCAAGTGCTAGAATCGGGTGTGATTTGAAAGACCTCAGTTAGAACAATGTAGATACACCTCGCTCGGGCCTGTGGGCTACAGTACTTCAAAGACAGCAACACTATTTCTAAGGTTCGAAAATGTCTTGAAAAGGCATGTAAAACTCATTTACTTTTAAAAAATGTGAACCTTAAAACAGATGGATTACAAGAAAGTGTAACCTTATCTTTTGTTGACACATCAGTCTCCAGGCTCCATATTGTCTTTAGCTATTTATCGCGACACCGTAGTAATGACACGTGTTCTAATATATTCAATCTTGTACTGCATCAATCGCTCAGTGACAAATACTTCCCATCTGACTATGTTAAACCAAAACAACCTCTTGTCGCGTAAATTTCAACAACAGACACGATAAACTTCGTAAATAAAAAGTCTTATGTTCGGGATGGTCTTAAATCTAACCCAATAAATTAAAAGCTGAAAAACTAAGATTTGCTGTTTGATGTTGGCCGCTTTTGACTAATTGATCCCTGCACATTTCTGGTTAAAATGTTTCTTTAAAATGTTGCAGACGGTTGCAAATCCCACCAATTGCATCAAATATAACCTGAGTTATTTACTGCTGTCAGACAAGGACAAGGGATGGAAAATTCTTTCCATTGTGACAATTTTCCAGAGGATAACAACATACATTCATAGCACAGCTGACCGCAAATGTTGAAAGAGAATGAGGTATAATTTTTATGGTATTTAATTGCTCTTAAGGAGAAAAAATAAAATAATCTCTTGACTTGAGCGACTTGAATGACGTTCGAATTGGAAATACTTATACAAGCAATGAGTTATGAGAGACACTAGACCGACAGTCACAGAATCATTGTGGTTACTGAAAAATCGTTGAAGTGCGTGGAAATCATCAGTGTTTCATTAGTAAACGAAACACTTCACTCAGCATATATGTAGCTGTCCAACTTGAAAGCATTTTAAATTTGTAATTTTATGCATACAATATTGCGATGTAATTATTGTTATCCATATTTGCCTGTTTTCATGAATAGTTACAAGTAACAGTTAAATTGCAAATACTTTGAGTTATAAAGATTATAGTTACAACAAAGCAAGGATTAAGTAAAAACAAACTTAAAAATCCAATATGCTTGTTATTTGAACTTGGACGCCCGGTTAGGCGATGATTTATGTATTTCAATTATGACTATAAAGTTTAGCAGGATTATTGATAAATAGAAACCTTAAACTTGAACTTCAGAGGACTGAATTTCGTGATAAAACTTTGTAAATCACAGTCTACTGGCAATTAGAGCTCTTCTCATTTGGCGGTGATGGACGAGTGCTTGATACGTAAATAGTCTAAACAAGGTTATGTCCAAACTATTATCAACTCTCCTGTGTAATCTCTATATAAATACGCATCCTGACTCCAACAGTTTCGTACCAGTAACAGAGGAATGACTGTTTAAAAAACTTCGGACTTCGTTTTTTAAACAACCAAAGGAGTACAAAATGTGATGGAACAAAACGTTGGATTCATAGGTTAAAATAAATTATGTAAAACATCGGGTCAAATACTATATTACAAGAGCAGATATTTTAACTATACTTACAAAGGATTCTGTGGAATCCATTGTATAGATGGATACACTTCGCACACGGCCGATGGGATACCAATTATCCATACAAGCAGCAATAACTTCATTGAATTAATTCTCCTACACATCCAGACTGACGAAAAACGATATCCGAACGGAGCGCCAAAGCGGAATTGTCGATTAACTCACTTACGGGTTGTCAACGAGTGATCTAAAGAACAGGAGCAGAGTTATCTTAGAGAATCTCACTATGCACAATATTTTATGTGGTTTCACTGCTTTGCTGGTCAATAAACCGTCGTAACAAGAAGAGCTGTGTCTTTCATATCGTTTCCGTCAGGAATTCGGGAAAAGATTGAAAGCTCTACAGGAACACCACACAACACGAACCCGTTTCGCACATGATTCGCTCAATCTGCGGTCAAGTCAAAAGGTATTGCGTCTTACTATAGTTGGTGACAGCGGAAGTGACGATTAGCGGCGTCTGATAACCTTTGCATAGGTCGAAAATTTTAACTCCAAATATTAGGTTTCCGAGATTTATATTAATTAAGTGATTAGGCGGATGAAGAGCTTTTAGAATTTTTAAATGGTGCTCGTTCCTTTATTAATACTGTGTAACACTGTGATTACGTTTTTTACTCGGATATTTTAAGCCGCAGTTACACTATTGTTTTACTCTTTGATGGGGAATCGATAATTTTAGTCCCCCCTCCCCCCTTCCCCACACTGAGGGCACACACTTTTTAAAATAAATACTTCATGATAATTACATATGCCAAATCAGTCGCTTACTAAAAGTGACAATTTAATCAACTAAGATTTCTTACTATCTTTAAACACTTTTCGTTTGCATAAATTTTGTTTTAATATTTTTTAGACATTTTTTTAAAAAAAGTTAAAAAGTATGTCGATTTTATGTTACTGATATAGTATAATCGTTTAATTTTAGTTTTTAAAGTTAAAATCAAATCAAATCAAAACGTGCTGTTATCATTCATGTCACAATGACGAACTATTTATTACAACAAATTATTTCACAATTTTAAGTAAATTTCATTTTTAGCAAGAAAAAAAAAGTTTATGTTACGTTCAACAGTACCTTGGTGTGTAATATTTCTAATATTTGTTACATTTATTATCTCACAAACTACAAACTATATTTTTATAAAATTAAGTAATTCAGTTTTTAAAAATTTAAGTTATTTCTAAAACCAACTTGAATATGGCGATGTATCATCTCCAGGTTAAAATAATTGAGAGCCGGGAAATCAAAAACATATATATTTGTTAAACTGAATAATAAAATGATATTATTATTAAATTTCTTCCTTCTGGGTAAAATATATAATAGTAATCAATAGTAGCTTAGACTGATAGATTTCACAAATGTTTCGACCAAAATCTATGGTCTTCTTCTGGGGAAGTAATAAAAGTTGTTATGCAGAAAGTCTAATAATTGTTTGCTAAACTAAAAGCTAACCAACAACACATCTAGATGCGGCAGTCCAAATCTTTTTCTTTTGTCTTTTTCTTTTGTCAGTATTTTCTAGAAAAAAGCTAATCTTTAGTGGTACATTTTTGGTTTCTGCTTCATTTAGTAGGTCGGTAGAAAGTGGTTGACTGAGACTGTAGGCCGTTCCAGGATGTAACACATTCCACACCCTAAAATGAGCAAGAAACCGTCTAGGACAATTGCAGCATTCAAACTATAATCAAGAATGGAGCACTAAACTGTTATGTTGGCTTGTCTGCGCGCGCCGGTCAGACGTGCGGTGAATAAAATTTTAGTGTACGTGAAGAAACTCATCCTTGTTGGCCAGTGTCAGTAATTTTAAAACATTTTGCTTTTCGAAGGATTGCATAAACAAAGAAATAAATGAAATAAATATATCCTCTGTCTAAAGATGAAACATACTTATGGACAGCAATGAAGCCATGTCGATCTCAGTGATATATGTTTTAAATCATCATGATATAAATTTACTTAATTAACGAAAACATTGTTATCGGCCAAGTTTTGGATCAAGAAACGAGTCTGTTATTTTAACAATATTTCGACTTTATTTCAAGTCAATCATGTTATGAAAATTTACAATCGCAGTTATTTATAATCGAAGAGTTGCTGGTCCAAGAGGTTTTCATGCTTTTGTAGTAAATGAATAAGGAGACACGGTGTGACTATTTGAGATTAGAATAGCTCTTGGTCGCTGCAGGCTTTCAGGCCTTCGTTTATTGTTTATTTTTAATTCTTTATGTAGTATCAAGCCTCAAGGAATTGCTCAGCCAATTGTGGCTCGAATCAATGACTTCCACATCCCCGTGAATGGCATTGAAAATATGTTTTTGAAGTTGATCTTGACCGATTGCCCAAAGATTTCCGGCAATTGGTTGCCGCTCATCATACTCTTTTTATTCATTTACTATGAAAGCATGAAATTGAAAACCTCTAGAGACCAGTAACTTTTCGATTATAAACTAACTGCGCTCGTAAATCTTTTTCATTAAATGAAAAAAAGTCGAAATATTGTTATAACACCAGACTCGTTTCTTGAGTTGATCCAAAACTTGGATTTGTCAACGATGTTTTTGTCCCTCGGGCTTATAGTAATTATCATGTCAGCAATGAAGTTTGTAGTCAAGCAATTTGTCCTTCGTTCCCGTTATTTTGCTGGCGGAGCAGACTCGAGGCTACGTCACAACAGTTATAAGCTCTTTTACTGAAAAAAGTAGTATCTTCGTTGCTATTTCGGATTAGTTCATATGTTTTCATTTTCCATTATACATGAAATTTATACATTTATGTTTATATTATCTTACCTTCGTATTACTTGCTTAGAACAGTTTTTTTACTTGTAAGTAAAGCGTATAATAGTAATATTTATTTAAATTAGCTAACTACGTCAATTAAGTCACAGTCGCAGATTACATGGTCGAACGCGACGTCTTTTGGGCCTTGTTTGACTCTTTCTTTGTCTTTTTCGTTAAATATAAAGACTTCCTTTCACAATTTAAATCAATGAATTGTTGTTTGTTGTCGTTTAACTTGATCTGAATCGCATCGGCCTGTAACCAGGATAACGAAAACCCTTTTCACTTCCTGTTGAAAAATATAGGTACAATATACCTCAGGAAGTTGTTCGTTGGTTACGCTAATCCTTTGTTTTGTGGGCGTGAGAAAACAAAAGTTGGAGCCGAAAAGTTGACGTTCAATAAAGGACAATGTCAATGATATGCGTATCTTGCGTACCTTCACTTCTTAAACGGTTACAAAAACAAAATAATGTTGGTCAGCAACTTACCTTGCTCAGAGATTTCATGCATAACTTCGACACTGCTTTTCGCTAAAGGTGTTTTAAAGAGTATAAGGACACTCGAGGGTAAAACAAAAACAATGAAAATTAACGTAGTAAAGTAACTTTGAGCAAATAAAGTCCTCTTAATATATAAGAGTAAAAGATTGGAGTAATTAAAATTCGTATAGATAATCGAATGTGGCCGAGTTCAATTGGGAACAATGACGAGCCGTTTGGCCGAGTTGAAAGAATTGCCTGAGCCTTTAGGCCAAACGACAAGTGCTTTTCCCAAATTGGACAAGGACCCATTCGATTGCCTTTTTGTAATTATAACATAGAGAACAAATTAATTTTTTTGCATTTTAGATTGTGAAATTAAACATTCTGAAAGGAATGATGAGCGGCAAGGGTTTTGAACAATCAGGAAATTGCCGTGGGGCAAAACAACAACAGTCGGTCATTAATAAAAAAAATAACACTAACAGAGTTTCAAAAAGCAGAATTTGCAAAGGAATCGAACAATGACATGTATAGAGACTTACTTTTTGCGGTTTCGGTTATTCACCGGTAAATGAATATCCAGTTTAAGGCCAAGGAAAGTTTGCTGGAGTGAAAACAATCCAATAAGCAAAACAGCATTAAGTCAATTAATAGGCAATGTATTTGCGTTTTGCAACAAGTAATATTGTTCGCCAAACAGTTGGGTTTTTTTTTCAAGACTTATCGATTGGCAGGATAAAAAAACAACTGAATCTTCTTATCCAGAAAACGGCTAAAACACAATCAACTTCAAACTGCAGAGGCGCAAAAAGTGGGGACGTTTGCCGGTGTGCACGCCAAAAAGCGCGGGAATTCACTCGACTGTAAACAAAGAACAAATGTGCAAAAACCGATCGCTATGAGCTTCTTGTTGAAACTTCGCTTTTTAATGAAGCTCGCGCGAATTTAAAAATTTTGTTTTTCTTCAACCGAACTCTTGTAAACAAGGCTTTTTCTGTCATAAGTTCGTTCAATTCTTTCAATTCGGACGAACGATAAGTGATTTTTTACCAAATTGGACGAGGATCCATTCGATTGCCTTTTAATAACATAGGGGAAAAATTATTTTTGCATTTTAATTAGCTTGTGAAATCAAACTTTCTGAAAGGATAGTGTCGAGCGGCTAGGTTTTTGAACAATCAAGAAATCGCCGTGGGACAAAACAACAAGTATATTAAACTGCGGTCAATGGTAAAGAACGAAATTAAAAAACAGAATATGCAAAGGAGTGAACAATAACAATTATAAAGACTTACTTTCCGCAGTTTCGGCTTTTCAACGGTAAATGAACCCCAGTTGAAGGCCAAGGGAAAATTAGTGAAAACGATCCAATAAGCACATGCAGCAGCAATGAATGGTCAATGCATTTGCGTTTTGCAGCAGCAAATATTGTTCGTTAGGCAGCTTTCTTTCAAAAACTATCGATTCGTAAGAAGAAACAACAGATCTTATTGTCCAATAAATGGATAAAATGCAATTAACTTCAAACCTGCCGTTGCAGAGGCAGAGGCTCGAAAAGTGGCGACGTGTGTCGGTGTGTACGACAAAAAGCGCGGGAATTCACGCGACTGTAAACAAATGACAAATGAAACGATTGCGAGGAGCTTCTTGTCTACTTTTTACTGCTTTTTAGGAAAATCAAAATATCTAAAAGTCTTTTTTTTGTTCAACCGAACTCTAAGAACTGAACCTTGTAAACGAGGCTTTTTTCTTTGTATTCAGCAGTTTGCCAACAGCTTTTCATATTGACATGTCATTGACCCATCGATCACGAAACCCGGTTGCTATGGGAATATTGTAATTGCACATATGAAATTTCAAATTGGTGGGCAATTACAGATAAAATTGAGGTCCAAGTTCATAGTGTAATTTGTCCTGTATGTTATTAGCTAATCAATGTTCAGTGTCGATGAAAACCTTGTACATTCACCTCAATTTCGGATGAAGAAAAAAGATTTTACATTAATTGTAATCTTCTGTTCTCAAACAAGATGGTGGCACTGGTTGTAAAATTTGGACTGAACTAGGACTGCACTTGACAGGACTGGGAAAACAGGGACTGGACAAGTAAAACTGGACTGGACAAGTAAAACTTGGACTGGACAAGTAAAACATGGACTGGACTTGTAAAATATGGACTAGTAAAAATATCGGGAGGAGGTCCTTGTTTAAATAACTAGTCTATATTTTACTAGACTATGTTTTACCAGTCCATGTTTTACTAATCCAGCTGGTTTTACTAGTTCGTGTTTACTAGTCCATGTTTTTCTAGTCCATGTTTTACAAGTCTATGCTTTATTGGTCCATGTTTTACCAGTCCATATTTTAATACTCCTTGTTTTACTAATCTACGTTTCACTAGTTCATGTTTACTAGTCCAGTTCATGTTTTCGCAATCAAATCCAGTCTTCTTTTTACAACATGCCCAAGATGATATACATACATGACGAGGAGAGAAATTAATGTCGTATATCCTGTGTTGATTTGTCGTTGTCATCGCCGGTGTCATAAATTTCAGTTGGAGTCCTCGCAATATTTTATTGACCTCTGTAATCTAGACAACAATAAAACCAGGATAAAGGAAAAGGCTAAAGGGATTTTGCATTTGAGGGAGGAACTGAAACGTTTGTTGAAAAATGATACAGTAATAAATTGAAGGGGAATGTGGTGTTTTATGAAAAAGCAACAACAACAATAAGCACTGATGGTGGGCGGCGATTACACGTTGCTTATAATCGGAAACATTCTTCAGTGTCACTAAATTTCTACTCCTCTCTTAGCTTAATAGTGATAATACAAATCTGTTTTTACGGAGGGCGTGTCTTAATTTTTTATTGAAACTAAAGGGATTACTGTTTTGATGAATTTACAACTTCCGACCTCAATCCCATTTCTTAAACTACACCCATGAGAAATCTAACAGCACACAAATCAACTTCAATGTGTATTTACTGTGTTGTGTCATGTGTGGGCCTTTGCCGTTACACTACATTGTTTGTATTTATTGTTTAACGGATACAGGCGTGTGACGAAGCTATTGTGTTTTTTATTGAACGGAGCTCATTCAGCAGACGAATAGATACTTCATTGTCACTTTAGGTTAGTGTTAGTTATAGCTGAGTTCCGAAGCACAGACAGTAGGACATTAAAAACCCTAACAGATGGTTTCATTGTTAATATTATTTTTTTTGAAAATATGTCTGCAAAATTAAAAAAAAAATGTGTCGAATGTTTTCGAAGTACGTTACTGTTTTTTGCCAGCTAGACCCTTTATTTTAATTACAATGCAACGAGAACATTAACTGGTTGAAGGCAAGTTTCCCTAAAATTACTCAAAATTACAGGAAGATTATCAGCAATTATGAAGAAAGTGAAAGATATTTTTGGGAGAAAGATATTTAAGACATGAATATTATAGTTCAAAAGCTTGAAATACAATATTTGACGTTTAAAATTTAATTATATGGAACGTTTGACAAGTTTGCTCAACAATTTCGACAGCTTGAATCTTCAGAAAGGGCAACTTAACAAAGTGTTTTAGTCAAGCGTCAATTTCCTACGCCATCCCACATGAACGATACCCGAACCCTTCCTCACGGACATAACACTGACAGGTGTATTGTTATGATGGAGCTCAATATTAAGGAGTTGCTAAAATATCAAAAGCCTTGTTTAATTGCTGTTGCAACATTTATCTTTAAGAATAAATAAAAAATTATATTTGAAAAATAATCTTTTTTCTCATAGTATCTGCTACAGGACTAGCGCTCAAATACAGCATCCACTAGGGCCAACTGTTAAGTAACCAGTTCTCCACGTGAGTTCCCGTATAGCACAGTGGTAGACGGCAGAGTGTCTGACC